>MVJL01003859.1:0-14858 GCA_002156465.1 Macrocentrus cingulum
AATAGGGGTTTGGCATAGATCATTTTGCCCATTTCTCGATCAGAAGGTATCCCCCAACTTTGTTCTTCACTAGTTTTACTTTTGCTGCGATCATTGTTGACATAATCAATCAAGGCGTGGACGTGTTAACAAATCTTGCCATTTGCACTCGCACAGGAGCATTCAACATCTCGTACATGACGGTGGTTATCAATCTGAACATAATCAATCAAGGCGTGGACGTGTTAACAAATCTTGCCATTTGCACTCGCACAGGAGCATTCAACATCTCGTACATGACGGTGGTTATCAATCTGTAAACACATGTTATTCGCTGCTATGGAATTTTTTCGGATGTCCTTCAACTTACATAAAGGGTGACTTTGTAGGGGGTTGATTCTACACTTGTCTGTCTCACGACAGAATAACGTATTCTGCCCCAAAAATTATCGTGCGGTTGGCATTCTTCTACTCGTACTACATGTATTATCGACAACGCAGAACCTTTGCATTCTGTAGCAGGATTAAAAACTACGGCCAAGCACCATAGAGAGCACACCCCGTAGAGCGCTGATAAAATCACATGATAATAGAACGCGCGGATAGTCAAGTTGCACAAATTTCTTTACCATGAAAATATATACGGCGACGATTACTAAAAGAAACTACGCGACACGGCTTCACTTTTTTAATAATAACTCGGAAACTTATCATACATAGGATCTGGTTTTCAACAGCAACCATCTTCGATAAATTACAAAGAGATTGGTATTAGTTTCCTGGGGAAAAAAACAGAATTGCGACCGGGATTGTGTTGACATACGGGAATTTTAGTCCGGACATCTGCTAATCGCGATATTCTATTGTAAATATCTAACGAATAAAAACACTTTATAACTAACTACAAACGGTTAAATTGAGCGGTGAAATTCCTCTTTCTAATAAACTAGACCCGACAATTTTTCAACGACTATTAGTGACGCATGATGCCATATTATGCATCACATTCACTACATTTACGCGTACCGAGAGCAGAGCACACCTATGCTGCGCATATACGGGGTGTGCAATTTAATATCGTGTGTCACTGGTCGAAACCCCGTTCGAATCAAAAGATCCATAATGCAAAACTACATTTTGAATGGCATTTGGGGATCTGGTAAGGTCTAAAAAACAATAGGTTAGTGCACAGCGTATTTACACATTTTATGTCAACGCGTAATCTTGCGAAAACTTTCTTATAAGTGTAAAAATAGTTACCTCGGTGATGACAAATATTTTTTTAAGGTAATAAACACAAAAAACTGATTCAAACACTGATAAAAATAAAAAAAATTTTGCTCGCGGATACTTGTGTATGCAATCTCTACAGCGGGTTTGAAAGTAGGTATCAATAGTATATCAACTGACCGCTCTTGGCGCTGGTTGTCTGAACGCACATAGCGAATATTCCTTCCAAGTTCCAAGCAGTTTGAACACATCCTGACGTGGAGACATGGGGAACAGATAATCCCAATAACATGCAAATCATACAGTTTACAAATCATGTTGGGAATATTGTTCTCTAGATTATAACGAAAGTTGCCTCTGTAAAATCCCGCGCGTTTATTACAAAATGGACATTTCACTAGCCGATTTTGTATATTAGCTACCTGCTTGACATTGTGCGAGCAATTCAGACACATCTTTACATGATAGCATGGAAGTCATATCATTTTCACGGGGTTGGCATAGCATATTTCGCAAACCATCAATGGTACATCAATTTTCTCAGGCTTGTCAATGACGATTTGCTCATCGATTATAACTTCGTCATTGGACTTCAAGTCATTAAAACGAGTTATTTCGACCTTTGGATTTTTACGCAGTCGGCGGAAATCGATTTCAGCAATATTCATTAATAATACCAATTTATCTGTAACATAGTAAAAAATAACACTTACTACTAATTGAAGCTCAACTAAAACGCCGGAATAAAAAGAACAGAAAAAAAGCGATTGATGGGCAAAATATGATCTGTCTGCCCGTCTCGAAAAAAAAAAAAAAAATCGACTGAACATGGCCATCTTCAGGTATGTCCCAAAGAAAAAAAAAAACAAAATGAAAAAGAAAAAATATTTTTTAGAGTACTGTGTTTTTGGAAATGGGCTTAATCTCGTTATTTCGATACATTTCGGGATAATTGAAAGATAGATCGAAAAAAATAGTGTTATTGTGCAGTATAATGGTGGGGCTAGCATTTGCATCGTTATCCCATTTTGTCACCCATTTCTCACGAAAATAGTTGATGAACGAACCCGATTAATTTTGTAGTTCATCATCTAAATTTTCGACCAGCTGATCAAAAGTACTGCCCAATCTTCCAGGAACCATAAGACAAAAGCTTAGGCAATTTTGAACGAAGTCAGCATGTCTTTTAACGATGTATACTTGTGCTCCACGGTTCAATGCCTCATGATAAATAATCTAGAAAATATATGACGTTCACAATGTTAATAGACAACTATTTTTTATTTTTTTTTCAATTGTCAAAATTAAATTAAATAGAGTCATGTTTCACGTATCAACTTACCCTGCAGAAATCATCATATGTTCCAATAACTTGGCTGCTTGGGTAAGTCAAGTGAAAGTAATAGGTCTTCTGAGTAAAATTTCAGATGATAATCCGTATAAATGATCGTTGGCTCCATTATTGGCATCAAGTCATTTTTGATTTCATTTATGACCTTACAGATCGTCATGGGTAACAGTTTTGCCCATATAATGATAACAATTGGAAAAACCTCTATAAATTTCATTTTTAGTAGATTTCATAGGAATCTAGCTATGGCAGACGTCTTCATGTCGCAGCTTTTGAAAAATTTTGGTATTCTATGACTCAGCTCGTTATAATCTGAGTCAGAAAATATATTCAGTACAAAAGTTGACATATATATATGTATTTATATATTTATAAATTTTTACTATTGCATTCGTATTTTAAAAATTCAGTTTTGATAAAATCTACTTCAATTTTGACTGCCGGCTGCCGAACGGAATTTTCTTAAACCTTACATACTGTCGACACTACTTGACAGAATTTTCTTACTCACCTGATTGTTGAATACAGCAGCAATGTAAAAAATAGTTGATGAACGAACCCGATTAATTTTGTAGTTCATCATCTAAATTTTCGACCAGCTGATCAAAAGTACTGCCCAATCTTCCAGGAACCATAAGACAAAAGCTTAGGCAATTTTGAACGAAGTCAGCATGTCTTTTAACGATGTATACTTGTGCTCCACGGTTCAATGCCTCATGATAAATAATCTAGAAAATATATGACGTTCACAATGTTAATAGACAACTATTTTTTATTTTTTTTTCAATTGTCAAAATTAAATTAAATAGAGTCATGTTTCACGTATCAACTTACCCTGCAGAAATCATCATATGTTCCAATAACTTGGCTGCTTGGGTAAGTCAAGTGAAAGTAATAGGTCTTCTGAGTAAAATTTCAGATGATAATCCGTATAAATGATCGTTGGCTCCATTATTGGCATCAAGTCATTTTTGATTTCATTTATGACCTTACAGATCGTCATGGGTAACAGTTTTGCCCATATAATGATAACAATTGGAAAAACCTCTATAAATTTCATTTTTAGTAGATTTCATAGGAATCTAGCTATGGCAGACGTCTTCATGTCGCAGCTTTTGAAAAATTTTGGTATTCTATGACTCAGCTCGTTATAATCTGAGTCAGAAAATATATTCAGTACAAAAGTTGACATATATATATGTATTTATATATTTATAAATTTTTACTATTGCATTCGTATTTTAAAAATTCAGTTTTGATAAAATCTACTTCAATTTTGACTGCCGGCTGCCGAACGGAATTTTCTTAAACCTTACATACTGTCGACACTACTTGACAGAATTTTCTTACTCACCTGATTGTTGAATACAGCAGCAATGTAACTCAGCAAACGTGTGTCCAGTTCTGATGGTCCTACGGTTGATGTTGAAGAAACATGAAGTGTCGAATTTGCAGAAAAAAGTTCAATAAACTGGGGATCGCCAAAAATCAGAGCATCGTTGCCTACTCCGTGAATTTGCCGTTTCTCCTTCCCTTTCCTCGTAGTAAGAGTGATTGATAGTTCTCCGTCTTGAAATTCTCTGCAAATTCGTGATACGTAGCGTAAAGTGGAAATGTAATTCTAATTTGGGCAACATTCATGGCCTTCCTTATCTTCGAAAATGGCTATATGCTCTTCACATTATCTGGGAATCTGCCAAACACAAAAGAAGAGAATAATTTCCGCAACACTTATCGTTGAGTATAGACAATACAATTTTATACCTTCTCAGCACTTTATTGTATATTTGATTCAACGGTAAAAGCCATTTTTTGCAGCAGAAATCAAAGCTTGTCGAAAAAACTCCTTGTTCATGCCATCATCAGTTTTTAGGCCATGTAAATGATCCCGTGTAAAGCGAAAATGATTGTTACCATCTTTTACGCCTCGAGCCGGACACCGTTCTTTTTTGATGAGTGCACAGTGCACATACCTATATATATAGAAGTTATTGTCCCAATATAAAATTCATGCACGCATTTATGTCCAACAAAGGATTTCGATTCATTTCACAAATCAAGAATTGCCGACCGCGGTCCCTTATATAGACACGCATGTAAGGTTGTGTTGATGGTCCACCATTTTGCGATTGTTATCAAGAAATCATCACTGTGCTGACTGAGAAATCGCAGTAATGTTTTGTCTATATCAATAAATTGTAGAGCCTGGCTTAACGATAAAGTGTGTGTCGTTTGTGGAAATAAAATGTTCCGATTTGGCATTCAGAAAGATTTAAAATACAGTCCGATTTTTCACGATGGATATTGCTACACTCGGACACAGATTTGTGGTAGCAGTGTGTACGTTTCTCCTTATTAAAGTGTGTATTAAATGTCTCTATATTTTATTTATCTCTATTTTTACATCTTACTTTTTAACTTATAGTTTGTAAGGGTATTTTGGTATGGCTGGGTTTTGTGACGGCAACGAAAAAATAACGTCACAAGTTATATAAAATGCCATAAGGCATCGGCCGAAAAATGTCCAGCTCGTGGGGTTATGTGGTGAGAAGATTCGACTGACAGTTGGGCATAAGCATACTCGAGATTTCACGTTGTCGTCGATTTATCAGTTCAAAAAAGATCTCCACAGTACAACTCTCGTCTAGCACTTGCGGTTTGCGCTCTATATATGATGAAATAAGTGTGAAGTATGAATCGGACAAATATACATATATATCTATCAGTTATTTTGTAACAAATCATGGATTCGGATGGATCAATGTTGAAAATTTACTGCATTTGTTTTTATAGGAATCCAAGCGTGGCAAAACATATATCTATCAGTTATTTTGTAACAAATCATGGATTCGGATGGATCAATGTTGAAAATTTACTGCATTTGTTTTTATAGGAATCCAAGCGTGGCAAAACCGGTACCATATGCAAAAATAGTGAGGACTATGCAACATTGGCAAGTGAACAATCGTCCTCCAAAACCAAAATCCATGGAAGAATTTGTAAAACTATTAAACACAGAACGCTGGAAAAACTGTTGTTTGGGTAAATGCGACTGATGGACCAAACATGTAGTATTTTCGATCCAGAGTTATTGGCATCTTTTCAATCGACCAATATTTATGTGGACGCAACTTACAGAATATGCCCTCGGGAGCCGAAGAAAAAATTTACCAATTTTTCAGTCATGGCATCTTTGGATGATACGGTAATTCATTTTAATGTGGACGCAACTTACAGAATATGCCCTCGGGAGCCGAAGAAAAAATTTACCAATTTTTCAGTCATGGCATCTTTGGATGATACGGTAATTCATTTTAGTTTCAATCAGAACAACTGGCTGTCGACCACGGTTGATATATAGTCATTTTTAATTGTCTTTTATTTCGAAGGTTACACCGGTGATGTGGAGCAGTGTTGTGGATTTTTCAATGAAGAGGCTGTCGACCACGGTTGATATATAGTCATTTTTAATTGTCTTTTATTTCGAAGGTTACACCGGTGATGTGGAGCAGTGTTGTGGATTTTTCAATGAAGAAATATTGCATTATTGAAAACAAAAGAAATGATTATTTTCACCTGTTTACATTACTCATTAATTTTTATTTTGTTCTGCACAATAATCCACATTATTAATTAATTCAAACGGTTAATGAAAATCAAATCCAACTAAACATTAGTTGTTGATGGATAGTGGTAAAATATATCCATATGCACAATAATCCACATTATTAATTAATTCAAACGGTTAATGAAAATCAAATCCAACTAAACATTAGTTGTTGATGGATAGTGGTAAAATATATCCATAAACAATTAGATTTAACGTTTAGTTACAAATGAAGTACATTACCCATTAATTGTTAGTTTGTTTATAGTTGTTGATGGATAGTGGTAAAATATATCCATAAACAATTAGATTTAACGTTTAGTTACAAATGAAGTACATTACCCATTAATTGTTAGTTTGTTTTTCACAATGAATTACATTATCAATTAATTAACATGGTTAATGGGAATCGAATTCAACTAAACATTATTTATCAATGGATACTTTTAAGTAATATTCATTAAGATTCGATGGTTAGTTGGATATCTTATCTCTAATTTGAAATAAAGTACATTACTCATTGCATTTTAATTGCCAACTGGAAACAGTAGACATTATCCATTACAGCTTGATGATTAATGAAAAACATCATACAAACAGAGATTCGAGTAAAATTAATGTGGCTGAATTTAACCTTTCATTGCATAATTTATTCGACATTGCCTATGCAAATGCAGCACAAATGGTCAATGAAAATATAATGTATTTTTGGACTCAGCAACGGCAAGACGGTAAAGTCGGCTACATAGCTAACATTGAGTCTGATGATTATGAACAAGTACAAAAAATTAAAGATGAACTACTACAGCTACGTCGTGAAAATTAAGACGGTAAAGTCGGCTACATAGCTAACATTGAGTCTGATGATTATGAACAAGTACAAAAAATTAAAGATGAACTACTACAGCTACGTCGTGAAAATTGGGAGAGAGAAAAAGCTCAATACGGTAAAATCGGTGATAAAATAATTTATGAAGCTTTATTCATTCATTATAAACTATTATCTTATCTCAATAAATTGGGAGAGAGAAAAAGCTCAATACGGTAAAATCGGTGATAAAATAATTTATGAAGCTTTATTCATTCATTATAAACTATTATCTTATCTCAATTTCAATCACAAATTTTTATTTCTATGCTTTTTATGTTTATTAAATAGATGACTTTGTGGAGTTCACATCACGCAGAGAAGTGGAAAGAGTAAATCCGTTGAGTCAAAAAACAATATCGTCTGCTTCGAATTTTTCTGATGAACTGCCGAGAGAAGTGGAAAGAGTAAATCCGTTGAGTCAAAAAACAATATCGTCTGCTTCGAATTTTTCTGATGAACTGCCGATTCCCAAATAAAAATATAATATAATATTTGATAATTTGCAGGATTGACTTTTCTTCTTGTGCGTCAGTAATGCTAATTAACGATTTAATTTCTGTTATCACCATTAGCTTGATTAAGCTTCGCACGTTGTAGCAAAATTACTAAGTAAGTAATTGTAGTAGTAATAATCTTGAACAAAATATACCGCATTATTTATTAATGCATGGAACGTCATTAATCACTTCACTCACAGATTGTAAAAGAGTACGATCAAGAGGAAATAATCCGCAAGCAGTGAATGATAGATTTTTGATTTGCAATTCAGTAGAGAATAGTTCCAACTAACGAAAAAATTAAAAAATTTACTATTTCGAAAACATCGCTTTATATAGAGATTCTCTCAACAATATGCTCACTTCATGCGGGACGACCAATTGCAGTGGATGAGCGTCATTCATGGTATCTGCAATTATTTCAGAAGTTCGCTGCATCTGTAAAAAACCGTAAAATATCAAATACGTAGATGGTTTTCTCAGGGAGAATGAGGTAAAACGTGTTCTCTTCGGAATAGTATAAACATTTTTGAAAAAATCAATCAGCATCAAAATAGCAAAAGACTTTGAAATGAAATTTTCGCTACAATATGAAAGATTGTGAGCTATTTCTCAATAACTACCGATGACGGAAACCTAGAACAACGTTTGAAAGTACATATAGAATAAAAGATTTACACATCGATATATGTAATGTCAACGTTACTCGCGTTTTTTATTGTAGTAAACGTAACGAGACGAAAAAATTACTTGCTCCATATTCCACCGCTTCGAATTTCACTCATCTCCATATACAGATGATCATTAAAAAAAAAGTAGTAAACGTAACGAGACGAAAAAATTACTTGCTCCATATTCCACCGCTTCGAATTTCACTCATCTCCATATACAGATGATCATTAAAAAAAATTTTTTTTTTATTGATTTTCACAGAGATGGTCTCCAGCCATCTAATAGTTTTGTGGTTTTTTGCTTATTAGTTGGATATCTTTCTTGAGTAGGCTTAAGAAATAATTAAGGTGAATTTCACAGAGATGGTCTCCAGCCATCTAATAGTTTTGTGGTTTTTTGCTTATTAGTTGGATATCTTTCTTGAGTAGGCTTAAGAAATAATTAAGGTGATTTTAACTTGAAACGCAGACACCTATTATGGTTAGAGCAATAGTTTTTATTTCTCAGCTTGAAATTTTTACCGAGAAATCATTTTTAATTAGAAAAAATTAACGAATTCTATAGACACCTATTATGGTTAGAGCAATAGTTTTTATTTCTCAGCTTGAAATTTTTACCGAGAAATCATTTTTAATTAGAAAAAATTAACGAATTCTATATCTTAATTGTTAGGTTAGAGCAATAGTTTTTATTTCTCAGCTTGAAATTTTTACCGAGAAATCATTTTTAATTAGAAAAAATTAACGAATTCTATATCTTAATTGTTTGGCGCGGAGCCTGTAGTTAAAATTTGATGCGCTTACGAAAAAGGGTCCCGAAATAAATAATTAAAAAAAATTAACGAATTCTATATCTTAATTGTTTGGCGCGGAGCCTGTAGTTAAAATTTGATGCGCTTACGAAAAAGGGTCCCGAAATAAATAATTATTTTTACTGACGACTTTAAGTTTAAATCGGAAACTAATTTCTCAAGCGTCGAAAGTATAACTCGCGAAGACGAACTTCGTTCCAAAAATGACAGAGAAACAATATTTAACGACTTTAAGTTTAAATCGGAAACTAATTTCTCAAGCGTCGAAAGTATAACTCGCGAAGACGAACTTCGTTCCAAAAATGACAGAGAAACAATATTTTTATCGGAAAATGATTTACATTCTTTGAAACACTCGTTTCACCATTTTCTTAAAATAACCAATATGTATTGTACGAACTTCATTAGCTAGGTCAGTGACACTTGTAGTCAGATAAAAAACTGGCAGCAGTCCATATATGAGCCAACAAAAGTCGTTTATCCACTCTATAATTGGTTTTGCGGTGAGAACTTTATTGATGGTATTGTACGAAGAAAACATAATCGAAATGGTGGCATATCCGAGTATAAGTAAGATAATGTACGAATACATGTCCTCAAACTTCCGTGCAATTCGATATAGGGCTCGATGGGACTTTATTAACGAATCCACATTTTTTTGGACTTTATCACGCTGAGATACTGCGATTCTCATTGATTGATAACATCCTTCAGATATCGAACGTCCAAACGATTCGAATGCCCTGTTCAACTTTCCAAATTTATCTTCAATAACGGTAAGAAGGCAGCTGTACTGAATCAGAGGTATCTTTATAAGATATTTTGGCAATCTTACAACAGCATAAAAATGTATTTGTTCTGTCGGTAGTGTTTGAACTGCAAGCATGATGCAAGTAATTATCGTGTAAACAGTGCAAATTAACACCAGACGATACTTGAGTGCTGGAACGGAGTCTTTTTCTGGTGACCGGTGAATCGATGTTACGATTATACTCAGTAGTTCATTCAGAAGGTTGACTATATCTTTTTGGTAATACCCGTACATTAAAAAAACTATAATGGTTATAACACAGCTGCCAAGGAAGAGAGTCACAGAAAATAGCAAATCCACTCCATGTTTGTCCTGACAGTAGAGGGTTGGCAGTACTAAATATGTGAAAAGACAGAAACAGCCCGATAAAACAATATTGTACCACAATCCGAATCGCGAACTTGAAAAATATACCATCGATGATTTTTTTTCATTGGTAATACCCGTACATTAAAAAAACTATAATGGTTATAACACAGCTGCCAAGGAAGAGAGTCACAGAAAATAGCAAATCCACTCCATGTTTGTCCCGACAGTAGAGGGTTGGCACTACTAAATATGTGAAAAGACAGAAACAGCCCGATAAAACAATATTGTACCACAATCCGAATCGCGAACTTGAAAAATATACCATCGATGATTTTTTTTCGCTCTGAGTGTCTATCGACAACAAATTGACGGTGTATGGTGCAAAGCCAACGACTTTGTTAAATATTAAGATAGAATGCAAGAGAAATTTAAAAGACGTCTCAATATTCATTCTTAGACAACAAATTGACGGTGTATGGTGCAAAGCCAACGACTTTGTTAAATATTAAGATAGAATGCAAGAGAAATTTAAAAGACGTCTCAATATTCATTCTTGATAAAACCGACAGTAATGCGAAATAAACGGCAACTGACGGAGTGGCACTAAAATTTTTTTAATAGATAACCTCGTTTTATTTAAACGAAATTGTTGGCAATGAGGAAAAACAGCGGTTTAATCATTTCTGCGAAAAAATTATAGCCCGATTTGAGAATGCAAGAGAAATTTAAAAGACGTCTCAATATTCATTCTTGATAAAACCGACAGTAATGCGAAATAAACGGCAACTGACGGAGTGGCACTAAAATTTTTTTACTAGATAACCTCGTTTTATTTAAACGAAATTGTTGGCAATGAGGAAAAACAGCGGTTTAATCATTTCTGCGAAAAAATTATAGCCCGATTTGTCTCTCATTCATTCTACTTATATGACCATAATGTGATGATAACGAGGTTGTTGGAGTAATTTTCTAAAGTATACAGCCTCGTGCGGGTGATACTGCATACGTCAATAATATTACATGTATCGATTTAGCGACAGCAATGGTATACTGACAACTTTGATGCTCTAGATTTAAGCGTAATCCCAGGAAGAGAGTAGGGTGCATGGACGGTCAAACCGACGGCCTGCTGAGGTGACGGGCGGCGAGGGATGGAAGAAGAAAAGAGGGATATACCCGGCGGTAATGCCAGATAAGCCATGCGGTACTCAGTGCACCGAGTCTACAATAGTGATTCTAGCGAACTTTCTGACCATAGCTATTGAAACCTCAACTGACCATGAATGTACCGCCAATGATCAGAGTTCAACAGTTGACCAGATCATAAATTTTTGAATGCGTAATGATAAAAATTATTGTGAAAAAATAGCACTGGCCAATTTTCTTGTTCGTATTTTTGACTATGCAAAGTTGACGAAAAAATGTGACAGGGACGTAAGGAGGTCCATTTTATCGCGTATGTGGCGCAGTCATGCGGATAAAATGATGCAAACTTTGGAGTATTATTGACAAAGTGTCAAGATTGGTTACAATGATAATGATTATTATTAGCATATGCTGCTTGTTCTCTGACAGAAGTATCTTGCCTATTTGTGACAACTTGATTTTTTTTGTAGCCCTTGGCCCTCTAGCTCATCCTCCGGATCATTCCACACAGCCAGAGAGTCGTTGAGCAGTGGCAACTCGACGTTGTCAGTAGAAGATCTGGACGTCTCCTGCCAGAATATGTCTCCTGATTATGAAAAGACCTCTCTGCGGAAACGACCGCCGATAGAGTCCTATCCTGATGAGGACGTGCCTTTGGCCAAGCGTCTCCGGAAGTATGCCATCTTCTATAATATTGTTCCTATCACTATTATTGAATTGTGTATTCCAAGGTCCTCAATCTGTTCTAGGCTGCTTGATGATGCTGCTGCTGTTCAACCGGCGAGAAATGGAATGGAATAGATGATAGGAATCACTGCATTGTAATAGCGACTAGTACCTCAGCCTTAGATAGATAGATATCCCTCTTAATTAATCACCGCTCAAATTTTTGACTTTTTTGACATATTTGTTTTTTAACATATTGTAATAAACATCCATATGTCGGCTAAAATAAATTTATAGAACCGAGAAAAAACTAACTACTTTTGAATCGAAAGATCAAAAAAAGGGTATGATATACGAGAAACATACAATTTTTTCAAAACTCAAAAATATCATATAGTTTAGATTTTTTCATTAGGACTCTTATTAGCTGAAAAAGCGATTAAGAGTATGCCCAGGGATTTATTGGATACAACCACGCGAAAAATGCATTCACGATTATCGCCAGCAATACAACAGAAAGAAATAACAATTCTCAAAATACTGATGGGAAAACTCTGTTCAGTGTCTCGTGCCCGTCAAACACTATCAACCTACTTTTCAAAGGGTGGAATACTTTTCATTGACCATGCAAGGACATGCTCACGAAGTTGAGATGATTTTCTCCGGTATTACTGTACATAGCGCGCTGAATGAGATTTAGCATTTCTCTATTACTCCAAGTTAATAATACACTCTGTAGTTGAAATTTGATACCAATGTGTGTAGATCTATGTACGACAGCTTTATCATGCTTCCAAGCGCAAGATTGGCTTTGTATTTAGCGCGCTAAGTCGGGCTATTCATCTTGAGGCGCATCGCCAAATATAGACCCTCTAAGGGTAGGGCTGTCAAAATTTTTGACTTCGCTAGTGTTTTTAACCTCACTTGTGATGAATCAAATTATTTGAAAGCGTTAATTCATAGTAAAAGTTTCTATTGATTTGGAGCTTGTGACAATGGATAACAGTAGGTATTTGCTGCTAAATTTTTGAGCGAATCAAATATTTATCACTCTAAAAATGTTTAAAGTTTCTATTGATTTGGAGCTTGTGACAATGGATAACAGTAGGTATTTGCTGCTAAATTTTTGAGCGAATCAAATATTTATCACTCTAAAAATGTTTTCTAAACGGAAAGTGAAAAGGACACACGCAATTCGCAAAAGTCGTTCGTCGAGAGAAGATCAGTTAGAATATGCAGAAAAAATTTGCTAGACTCGAAAGGACTCTATACAGCTGATGAAGTTTCAAAAAAAGTGCAAGATGGATTGAAAATTTCACACGTCGAGGGCAAAGAAAAATTTGCTAGACTCGAAAGGACTCTATACAGCTGATGAAGTTTCAAAAAAAGTGCAAGATGGATTGAAAATTTCACACGTCGAGGGCAAAGAACGAGGTGTAATCACCACACGCCGGTTTGACAAGGGGGGCTTTGTCGTGGAATATATCGGTGATTTGATTGATCTCAAAACCGCAAAAAAACGCAAAGTCACATATAGCATCACCACACGCCGGTTTGACAAGGGGGGCTTTGTCGTGGAATATATCGGTGATTTGATTGATCTCAAAACCGCAAAAAAACGCAAAGTCACATATAGCTAGGATGACACAATCGGGTGCTATATGATATAATTTGAGTTCCATAATAGAAAGTATTGGTATTGTTGTTAGTTTTATCTTTTTTATTCTCAATCAATGATCCACTAATTTTTTCATTATTTCATCACAGCATAGATGCAACAATCGAGACCGATCGATTGGGGAGGTTGATAAATCATTCACGTAATGCCAACTTGAATATATCGGTGATTTGATTGATCTCAAAACCGCAAAAAAACGCAAAGTCACATATAGCTAGGATGACACAATCGGGTGCTATATGATATAATTTGAGCTCCATAATAGAAAGTATTGGTATTGTTGTTAGTTTTATCTTTTTTATTCTCAATCAATGATTCACTAATTTTTTCATTATTTCATCACAGCATAGATGCAACAATCGAGACCGATCGATTGGGGAGGTTGATAAATCATTCACGTAATGCCAACTTGAAACACTAATTTTTTCATTATTTCATCACAGCATAGATGCAACAATCGAGACCGATCGATTGGGGAGGTTGATAAATCATTCACGTAATGCCAACTTGAAGTCTGAAATATTCGATGGAAATGGAGTTCCGCATATAGTTCTGAGAGCTAAGGAAGTCATTACCACTGGCGTGGAAGTTTTGTACGATTACGGAGATCGACGCCGCGTAGCTATCCGCCAATTTCCTTGGCTAGCGTCATTGCCAATATCAAAATATCTTCTTTATATTGATTAATTATGTCAGTACTTTTTCACTATTTTTCTAAAGCATATAGCGATTAAAAATTATTTATATCTCATTAGACGATTGTCCTATATATGCTTAACCTCAATCCCGCTTTAGGATATTTTTAGCAGTTGAATCTTCGATCTATCGCATCGTTATTTCTCAGCACGTACTATAGGGGCTCGTTGAGGGTGACCAGATTACACACGCGTGCGAATAATCAGGCTCGAGATCTCGAGTGCATTTAGCCTGCAGTTGACTATCTGATAGATAACAGAGCATCTCCATAAGATCTATTCTCAGAAACGATTACAGTTATTTTCCTCTTGGTCACAAATTTATGTTTAATATTTAATGACGCTCTTTGTGGCGGCAATCAAGCGAAGAGTCAAGGCGAATATCGACTCGCAAAAAAAAGACTTCGGGTATGTCTCCCCTGTGATATATAAAGTAAGAAAAAGTTAAAATTACTGTTGTTAAATAAATAAAAAAAATATTTAAATTTTACAATTTCATTCTAGGCGTTGCTTGTCATAATTGAGCCAATTGTGG
>MVJL01003861.1:0-39084 GCA_002156465.1 Macrocentrus cingulum
CGTATAATAAAAGTTACATTCAATACATTTACTTGATCTAAATAATTATTTCGTTTTCTAATTGTGCTCAACGAATCGCATTTATCGCAAGATAATTATCAAGATTATTTTCGTTCATAAATATAAAAAATGAAAATAATAATAAGTTGGCACGTTTATCAATATAAATAAAATCACAGAGAAAGTCCATTTACAATTGTAATTACTCAGTTGAAATGTAAAATAACAAAATGTAATAATTTACAGTTGAAAAAAATTAATTAATCTGTATTACGACAATAGTAGTGGATCTAGACTTTAGTCTCTCTATTTATTAGAGACTGCAGTCTCAACGATGAATTGTCTCTGTATATGAGAGACGATACGCACGAGACATCGTAATGTAGACAAGAGTCTTAAGACTCTAAACAGTCTCGCTCAGTGCCAATAGAAAACCTGTCTTTCAGACGTATCACTCAATTTCAGTCTTTGAAAGCCCGATTTTTTTCCTCTTAGGCACATACCCCCTTCTGATTTCAGTCACACGATAATTTTACGATGAATTCTTGCTCCCAAAGTTTTTACAAAATCTGTCCCTCCCATTTCTAACAGTGAATACTAGAATAAGAGTGGAATATTGTTTTGTTGGATATTCACAGCAGGATTGGCAGAGGCAGCTCGAGGCTCCAGGTCATCGCCAAACACGCGGCCAGGCAGCCTGATCCTCATGTCACTTGGAGCGATACGGTTGCTCATTCGCGCTGTCTCTTCACGGTGAACACGGCCATTGTCCCACGAAGAATATCTGCAGAAAACAAGGATCGAGCAAGTGTGCACGTACATACGGGGGACTCTGTGTGCCAAAGCTCGATCAAGGCTTTCATCACCGAGAGCTCATCTCTCCGCATTTCCCTTTTCTCTCACCTGACATTGCTCTCCCGTTCTCGCCTGCGTGCGTCAGCCTTCATTGCCGCCATCTTCTCGTGTGTGTGTGCACGAGCTCACGCACGCCATGACGCAGACATCGTGAAATGTGTTTTTGTGCCAAAGTAACTAAGTAAATCACTTCATATCACGCGTCAACGTATCACACTAGTCTGCCATCGATTAAGTAGGCAATTTCTTTGCTCAAACATCGGCATTATCGCTCGCAGCGCGTATATCATGCGGAAACGCGCGTGTTCGATTTTTTTCATGTGCGCGCAATTTTACGTTGAAATGCGTGAAGCCACTGCGAAAGTTCATTTGTAGCCGCAATGTAGTTGGCTATCGTTGTAAAGCGATATATTTATGAGTGTGTGTGTATGCAAGAGTGCCGAGCAAATCTGGGTGTATAAATGTGTGTGATGCGGGACGGTAAAATGGAAACTGAGTTTTTTTTTTTGATTTGGGTTATCGACGGTGATGGAGAATTTTTTTTTTTTTTACAGATTGAAAAGTCTTTTGTCGGATTTTTTAGCCTTGAGATTGAATTTTAGTGAGTGGGTGTGGCGGTGCTGGTGACGAGGGAACCAACTGTGCGGTTTTTAATTATAAATATCTCGATAACACCGGGGTTTACGAGTTTTTTTCTAAAGAACTTTTTTGTAGTTTATAAAATTCTCTATAAAAATTGTTTAGTCTATAAATTGTTTAAATTGAATATTTTTCGAGATATTGACAATATAAAAAAATCTTGACGTATGATGATAAAAAAAAAAACACGGATTAGGATTTTTTAATTGGATTTATCTCGATAATGCTTGAATTTAGGACTTTTTTTATAGAAAACTTTTTTAAAGTTTGATAAATTTTCTATAAAAAAGGTTCAGTATAAAAATTGTCTAGTTTCAATATTTTTCGAGATATTAAGAATTTAAGAACCTGATTTAAATATCTTTTTTTTTTTTGGGGGGGAAAATTCTCGATTTCCGGTTTATCCTTGCCCGTCCTGGCATTATCATGATATTGTATACAAGGAATTTTTGTATTTTTTGTCAAAGATGAGCCTAAAGAAGCAAATATTTCCCTCTCAAAAGTTATTGAAGAAAAACTAACAGTGTGACGTTGAGATATTTATGGCTCCATTTTTTATTATTTATTTTTTTCCCGTGCTTGTGCCGGCTTCCGGACATACACTCGACTGATATTAAACGAAAATAAAAGTATTGAGGTTAAGCCTTTGTTCCAAGCTTCTATAGTATATGCACATCTCAACGATAATTTTATTCTGTGTAACCAAGAATGAATCGAAGAAAATAAGAGAAGAAAAGTAAAATCCATAACGTATGTAAATTCGTCGCTTGTTCAGCTTCATTCTGCGTGTGGCGTCATCTTTTCTCGTCGTCGTGTGATGCAATGTCGAACGCGACGACTCGAGAATTAAAATAATATTATAAAATAAAGTCTATACTTTTTCCACTTCAAAAAGGAACCTATGGACGTTATTGTGGACAAAGAGAGCAAAATGAATGATAATAAATAAATATTAATTAAGTCAAAAATTTATTTATTTCTGTTTATAAAAATCGCCTAATATGAAAAAATGTGTATAATTAATTTAACCCGTCAGATCTCTTCCTATATTCAACTTGTTTTTATATATTTATCACTATTTCTCACATTTAACATGATATTTTTAATTTTTTTAAATCGATTTTATAGATTTTTAACAATTAAATGATTTTTTAAAAAAAAAAAAATTTTTTTAATTTATTTCCTGCCTTCTTTATCATGATTTTTGACTATTTTTGATTTGTCACAGGATATTGTTATTTTTTCAAGTGTATTTATATAGGATTTTTTGAAAATTGAAAATTTTTTAAATCGTTTTTTTGTCATTAAAAAAATGTTTTTTGTTTTTTTTTTTTTTTCAAGATTTTTCACATGAGACATATTTTTTCGATTTTTAAAAATTATTTTACAGGATTTTGAAGGACTAAAAAATGTTTAGAATCTTTTATATTATCAAAAAATAATTTTTTTCTTAAAGATACGAAAAAAAATTTTTTTTTGGTTGGTGGTTTTTTTTTTAATTTGTTTTCTGCTTTTTATCGCGATTTTTGAGTATTTTTCATTTATCACAGGATATTGTTAATTTTTTTAATCACTTTTGCCATGAAAAAAAAATTTTTTTTTCTCGATTTTCCAAAATTTTTAACATAAAATATGATTTTTTAACAAAAAAAAAAATTTACTTGTGACAGGATATTGTCAATTAAAGTATTTTAGAGGATTCTCGAGAATTCAAAATTTTTAAATCCTTTTATGTCATCAAAAACATTTTGTTCTTAAAAAAAATTTTTAAAAAATTTTTTCTATTTTTTTTTTTTTTTTTTTCTTTTCCCATCATGATTTTGTAATATTTTTCACTTTTGAAAAGATATTATCAATTTTTTTAGTTTATTTTACAAGATTTTTAAAAATTAAAATTTTTCTACGCTTTTTCATGCCATTAAAAATGTTTTTTTCCACTAAAAAAAAATTATTTCAACATAAACTATATTATTTACAAGCAGTTATGATAATTTAAATAATAACTGACGACTCTACTTTGAGTTAAAATTCAATTTCAGTGTTCAAACATGTAAAGAACGAATTTGCGAGAAATTCTCATCACGTGAGTAAGCTAATAATCCCGTAAAGTAGCCTGATGCAGAGGTCTGGCGAGTTAAACACGAGTGAATCTATTATAAAAAAAAAAATAATAAGAAGAAAATGCCGAGCAATTTTACGAAATATCTCAATAATATTTGCTTTTTGTAATATGTCAAAATATTTTTGTGTTTGCAACGATATAAATAATTATTATTTCAACCATCTAAAAAATATGTTGGCATTCATATTC
Source organism: Macrocentrus cingulum (assembly GCA_002156465.1). NCBI lineage: Eukaryota > Metazoa > Arthropoda > Insecta > Hymenoptera > Braconidae > Macrocentrus > Macrocentrus cingulum. The sequence goes on from MVJL01003861.1 coordinate 3,806, forward strand.
ATTATTCACCCTAAACCACCATAAACTCCATTTTCTCCCTCTCTCATGATGCAAAATAAATATTTCTTGTTAATTTATTTATTGCGGTATAATCCTCTCTATTATTGAGAATCATCACTTTTAAATAAACATCACATCAATAATTGACTAAAACTCGTTTTTTTCCCCCTCTCTCTTGTTTTAAATTATTTTTATACTTTTTATCGTCATATATACCGGATGCTGAGACGAAAAACGAAAAAATAATTAAATTTTGCGGATAAATTATAAAAATAAAGTGTAATTAAATTTGAAATTTTTACTGCAGACAAATTTTATTTTGATGGATTATTTTATTTCAGAATCGAGAATTTTAAATAAAAAATAATTGCATAAAAGCATTTTTTTCGATCGATGGACAATGTGATATTTATGTAAGTATGAACATTATTAATTTATACTATTTATTTATAGAAAATTGAATTACTAGAACGAAATTATAATTTTTCCCTGCTTTAAAAATTAGATTATTTAATTAAATTTCAATTTTTCTCAATTTTAAATCTTAAAAATTTCTTTTTCATCACAAAATTTATCATAAAAAAAAATCATTCTTGCACTTTATATTATTTTCCATCGATAATTGTCATTATAAAAATACATAGTGAAACCATAAAGCCGAAAACTATAAATACAAATTTTTTAAAAGAAAAAAATTATTATTGTATAATAAAAAAATTTGTTTTTTGATTTTTTTTATTCGATAGATATATTGAAGCAAGAAAAAATATCCAATTAGTTAAACTATTTGTTTGTTAAATAATCTTTTTAATTTTTAATTGTTTAAATCATCTAATACATCACTAAAAAAATTGTTAAAAAAAATAAATAATTTGTTTGTCGGTTGATTAGGATTAGATAATGATTTTTCGAAGGAAGAAAAAAAACATTATGACCAATTAGATTAATTGAATATTTATTTATTAGGTTTTTTAATGTTTTTTTTAAATTTTCTGATTATTAAAACACAGAAAATATTAATTAATCCAACTAGTTATTTGCAAAACAATGTTTATAATTGTTTAAATTAAATAATGAATTTATAAATATATGGTGAAACAATGAAGCACACCATTTTTGGTTATTCTTATAAAAAGTTCATAATTTATTTTTGAAATATAAAATAAAAATAAATTATTGATTATAACTAAATAAAAAAAAAGGATACATAAAATTTGTAAAAAATGAAAATTTAACCCTTCGAGTACACACCTATTTTTCATCTACACTCGAATTTGACACTTTAGCGAATTTCGTAGAATTTTACAACTATACTCAACCAATTGGTTTGAAAAAATTAAAAAATATACTTAACATTGTGTTTAAATAGTTCATCAATATTAAAGAAGTTATTTAAATTTTTAACACAACAAAAAAAAATTCACGATGAAAATATTTATTTAAACAATCGAATTTTATCAAAAAATTGCAATTTTTTAGATTTCTAACATTTCTTGCTGAAAATTTACATGAGTAATCTCGAAATACATTTAATAAATAAAAAAATTAGTCATCTAATTTATCTCAATCGAGAGTATTTATTTTACATGCTAATAGACGCGATTTCTACGGCGTTGAAAATCAGCTGTGACTTCAATCTTTTGTCAAACAAATCTGATAACTCATCATGCTACAACAATTGTCGAAATTTACAGTCAATAGTTTAAATTATTTCCGCCAATCAATAGTCTTATCATTTTCTCAAATAGTTGAGTGTTACATTCGATCAAAGTCAGTGTATACGGGTCCAGATGACTCACTGTGTACTCGAAGGGTTAAATGTCAATAGAAAAAAAATTTACAGAATTGAATCAAAACTTATCGAGTATGGAAAAATTTTAGTTTATACACTATATTTCTCGAAAATATTTAACTATAAATTTTCGAGCGCTTTAAAAATAAATTTGAACACGCACCGATTTTTCGTATTAAGTATAAGTAACAAAAATTAAGCGAAAAAAAATTTTTTTTTCTTTTTCTCTGAAAATTGCTCTATATTTTTCATCAAAAATTAATTTATAATTTTTTTAAGCCTCAAAAACGTTAATATGTTAGAGTTCAAGGGGTAGGAAAAAAATTTATAAAAAAACTTAAATATTTTAATGATAAAATTTAGAATATTTTTTTTGTTTTTAAAAATATCTGTAAAAATTTTCAATTTTTAAACAAAATAAATTAAATTTTTTTTTCGACTAAAAAAATTCATACGTCAGTACAACCTTAATTCATCGAAAAAACGTCGAAATTTCAAAAAAAAAAAACTTAGTGAAGAAAAAAAAAAGAAATCTTCCGAGAGTTCATCGCTGAAAAAATTCAAAAAAAATTCCCGGTTACAGCCGTGTCGGTAACGTTGCAGCGACTGACGACAAAATGGCGTCACTGGCGTCATCACGCGGCGACACGAAGAATTCCACAAACAAAGCTGCAAGTTTCAGAGAAAACGAGAGTTGAACAGCTGCAGTGTGAGTGTTAGCCGTGAACATAAAAGAAAACAAAGTGGATTTTCCATCGTGTCGTGAAAAATCCCAATGGCAGGGTCAAAAAATCGCCATCAAACACTTCACCAATCTCTCCCTTAACCCTCGAAAATCCCGTCTAACCTCCATCGCTTCAATTCCACCGAATTTCCCGTGAATTATCACTGATCTCTGACCTCGCGCAGATAAAAATGCATCATCGTGATCCAATGAGTTTGCATTAATTCGCCAATTAAATCCATCGGTTTTATCTCGTGAATGTGAAAAATGGAGGCGAGCGGACAGAATGCAGCCAACGGCGATTCTGGCGATAATGTCGGCAGGTAAGTGAATGTAAACACGGTGATTTACATTGTACGCGAGGTCGTCTGATCATATGAATTTTCCAGTTGCCTGCTATTGCGATATGCCAGTCAAAATTCACTCGACGAGAGCTCGCAGAAGCACATCCCGCGGGAGACAGGCAAGGACAAGCCACCTTATCGCAATCATCACCACACAAATCGCGCATTTGACGTGATCAATGCAATGCGGAAGTAAGACAGTGTTTCGAGGAATTTTTTTTTCAATTTCAAGTCAATGGGAGATTGATTTAATCGGATATTTCCAGGCAAAACCTCCTCTGCGACGTGATTCTCGAGGCTGACGGCGGCATTGACGTCGCCGCACACAAAATGATCCTCGCTGCGTGCAGCCCCTACTTCTACGCCATGTTCACCAGCTTCGAGGAGCGCGATCAGCGCAGAATTAAGCTCCAGGGTGTCGATCATGCAGCTCTCGAGCTCCTCGTGGATTATGTATACTCAGCAGAGGTCCACGTCACCGAGGAGAATGTTCAGGTCCTCCTGCCAGCGGCGAATCTCCTGCAGTTGACCGACGTGCGCGATGCATGTTGCGATTTTCTCCAGGCACAGCTTCACCCATCGAATTGCCTTGGAATACGTGCGTTTGCTGATCTCCACGGATGCCTCGAACTCCTCGCTCACGCCGACAGCTACATTGAGCAGCACTTCTCGTAAGTTGATCGGAAAAGTTGGTTTTCAGCATGGAAAAATAGTCCTACGAAATTCGCAACTATTTTTTTTATTACGCTTCAGTATAATTAAATGGTTTCTGGAGAATTTTAAACTTGAAAAAACAGTTTATCTGAGATATTCTCAGCTAGGAGACTGGAAAATCGACTTTTTTTAAAAGAAAACATTTTGTTTTTTTGTTAATTATTCTTGTTATAGTGTTACAATTGATGTTTAGGGGAATTTCGCCGGAAAAATAGTTGGTTTTTTGGATATTTCTTGAGAAAATAGGTCGTACGTGCTGTAGTGGATTTATTGCAGCCATGATTTTGAAGAGTGTAATTATCCTAAAACGAAAAATGAAAAAATGTTTTACTCAGAAATAATGCTGTTATAAGATAGACAAAAATAGTTTTAAAAAATAACTAAGAAAAAAAAATGGCAATTTGCGAGTTGAAAAATCAGATTTTCGCTCATTTTTCCGATTTTTACAGTCTGAATATTAATCTATTTCTAAAAATCTAGTCTGTCTGATAGAGGGTGTGATAATGAAGAGATTGAGCACTTGTTTATTGAAATCCATCGATTAGTTTTGTAATTATCGTGGCTGTAAAGAGGAAAAAAAAATTATGTTTTATTATTTTACTTGCTGGGATTATACGCACTTACATAGAACTGTCAATTTTCGGATTTCTTGCGCGAGAATACTTGGAAAATATGATAAACAGAGGGTTAAACTATCGAGCATATCAACCTATTGTTTTGCATAGGACAAGTGCAAATTTTCAGAAAAATAGTGATATAAAAAAATGTTGTAACTCACTACGAGCTTTGACACGTCCGGACTGATCGAACGCCCGGCAAGAACTGACTGACGTAGTCGCAACGTCGAAAGTATTGATTTTTCACTGTTATCAGTACACGTCAGAGATTTCAAAAAGCAATTAAACCCGGCCTGCCAGACTTTCCCGCGCAAATGGACAGTTCTTCCCGGGTTTTTAGTCAGTGCGAACGTCTCTAGGAGTGCAGTGAGTAAAATTTTTTGCATATTACCATTTTGTTAATTTTTGTATAACATTGAAACATATTTCTGAGTAATATTAAAGTGAAATTACGCGATTTATATCGAAAATTCATGCGTTTGGCACTGAAAAGTAGATTTTAACCTCAAAAAACTTCGATTTTATCGAATAATTATGTGATTTACACCGGAATTTTGTTATTTTTTTATAGATACATAATGATTTTATTTAAATGATGAACTATTTAACAAATAATTTGAAAAAATAGCAATTTTTAAAATGTTACACTCACTTTTGGCGCCTTGAAATGTCTGCATTCTCCGAAAAAACCGAGCAAAAACTGGCGACATGTTCGACAGTATTGATTTTTGCCTACCTGCTATCTTATCAGTACACGTCAGAGATATCAGAGCAATTATCGATAAAGATTTATCGAACTTTTCCATAAAAACAGTCAGTTTTTCCCGGGTTTTCGACCAGTGCGGACGTCTCCAAAAGTGCAGTGATTAAAAATAATTGGATTTTTCTATTTTATTAATTTTTTAACAACATCAAAACAAGTGCAAAACAGCCCCCTATTGCTTCACATCAAAAATATCCATCAAATATATTCAAAATATCAATTATTCATTAATTTCTCTCTAAAAAATCGATTTTCTACTTAACCTCCTCTTTTTCTCAAAGATACTTCAAAAACCCTTCATTCTAGATGTTTATACCTTTAAAATTTTTTGTAGCTCTTGAAATTCCCTACAAAAAATCTCCAATCCAACTAATCCCTAACTCCACTGCTTAACCCGAAAAACCCCCTCGAAAAAAGCCGTCAATCTCCAATTACCAAACCACTAAACTAAACCTAAACTAAACTTGAAAATTCCAGAGAGGTCGTCGAGGGCGAGGAGTTCCTTACACTAACCCCGCCACAAGTGGCCAAACTCATCTGCAGCGATCGTCTATCAGTGCCATCAGAGGAAAAAGTCTTCGAGTGCGTGATAGCATGGGTGCACTCGGACCTAGAAAAACGCCAGGCCTTTCTGGCCCAACTAATGGAGCACGTGCGACTGCCCCTGCTCTCGCAAGAATACCTAGTTCAACGTGTGGAAGAGGAACCCCTTCTAAAAGCCAACTTGCAATGCAAAGACTTCCTGATCGAGGCCTTAAAATACCACCTGCTGAAGGGCGAGCAGAAGTCGCTGTTTAAAACGCCTCGAACGAAGCCGCGGCAGCCTCGGGGGCTGCCAAAAGTCCTCCTGGTAGTCGGGGGACAGGCGCCAAAGGCGATTCGCAGCGTCGAGTGCTACGATTTCAAGGAGGAAAAATGGTATCAAGTGGCCGAACTGCCGACGCGTCGCTGTCGAGCCGGTCTGTCCGTCCTGGGAGGTCGAGTTTACGCAGTGGGCGGTTTCAACGGGTCCCTGCGGGTGCGAACAGTCGACGTGTACGACGGGACGGCCGATCAGTGGTCGGCCTGCGCGGGAATGGAGGCGCGGAGGTCAACCCTGGGCGTCGCAGTGCTGGGTAACTGCATCTACGCGGTGGGCGGCTTCGACGGAACAACGGGCCTAAACTCTGCCGAGGTCTACGACCCGCGGACCCACGAGTGGCGCATGATATCCTCGATGCTGACGCGTCGGAGCAGCGTGGGGGTCGGCGTGGTAAAAAACCTGCTCTACGCAGTTGGCGGGTACGACGGAGTGTCGCGACAGTGCCTGTCAACAGTCGAGTGCTACAACCCGGACAAGGACAAGTGGAAACTCGTGGCAGAAATGTCGGCGCGACGCAGCGGAGCAGGCGTGGGAGTACTCGAGGGCATTCTCTACGCAGTTGGGGGGCACGACGGGCCCCTGGTGCGCAAAAGTGTCGAGGCCTACAACCCGGAGACGAACCAGTGGACGCCAATCGCCGACATGGCGCTCTGCCGGCGAAATGCCGGTGTTGTCACGCTCAATGGGCTGCTCTACGTGGTCGGGGGCGACGATGGCACGTCAAATCTCGCGTCTGTCGAGGTCTACTCACCGCGCACGAACTCCTGGACGATGCTGGCATCGTGCATGAGCATCGGGCGAAGCTACGCAGGCGTGGCGATCATCGACAAGCCGATGCCAGCGGCAATTTGAGGGTTGCCGCCCGCTGGGCACTCGGAGACGGGCCCGGAGGCAGGGCCCGACGTGCCCGGCGGCGCGGGGCCACCGCGACACGACTGCGAGGGCCCGCGATGCGTCTGCCAGCGCTATGAGAACGGGGAATTGGCGGTTGTGGCGATGGCGAGGGCCGAGAGACAGCGCGCACGCGCCGAAGAGCCGCGCAACGACCAGGAGAATATTTATGAGCGTTTGGACGGCGAGGAGGACGAGCGGGGGCCTCCGGCGAGACAGGAGGACCACATGTACGAGCGGATTGACAATAATTCGTGGGCCCGCGCTGTCGGCCGACTCAGCGGACTCGCACGCAACTGTTTCTCGACGGACAACGTGGCGCTCGGCGCGCGCATCGGCCACTGTCAGGTTTGTGCGCGCCTGCCGCTCAGGTATCACGTCTGCCAGCACTGCAGCAGCTTTCACGAGAGGTTACGGTGCTACGGAGCCGCCGGGCAGCTTGGCAGCTTGCGGCATTACATCTACCAGGTCTCGCGGAGCTGTCGTTGCGCTGGGTGTCGCGGAGCCGGAGAAATCGCGCGCTTTCCCATGAGCGCCAGTCGCCTGGTCGAGTCCCTGAGGCGCGACTGCTGCCGCAGGGGTATCTGCTGCCGCGGCAGGATGGATAATGCCATTTATGTGGGGAGAATTGATCGCTTTGGAGCTGTTAGCAATCCTATGTATGCGCCGGGGCTTTGTGGCAGGATTGAACGGCCTACTGCGGCTCCGGATGAGGCTGTGGAGGAGCCTGGACCCTCTGCTGGGCCCCCGGGTGTTCTTGTGTGTCCTGGCAATGCCGCAGAAAGGCGGCATACCTGTGATGACTCGTGTTTGAGGAATGGCAGCCCGGGATTTTGTCAGTTGGTGGGAAGAAGCGATCGCGCCGAGTGTCACGGACGTGTTTCGTTTCACTGGTGGTTTGTTAATCGTTGGTTGCCCAGTTGGGGCTTTCAGGAGAGGGGTAATAGTAGCAATGAGCCTCGGGAAGAGCGCGAGAGGGAGGGCAGTGACACTGATGACGCTTAGAGTGATTCTAAAATGTTTTTTCGTGAAAGTTTCGTGGAATTGAGCGGGTTTCGTTTGTAATTTTGCGGAGATTGTGTGATTTTGTACTTGTGTTTTTTTTTTGGCTGGGTGGAAATTTGAGGTATTCGGATAGGGTGGTTGAGAAAAATTTTTTCTGCCCGGGAAAAAAAGTGTGAGAAGAGTTTCGAGATTATTTTGGATTTATCCGCAACAGGTGCGTGGAAATGTGTGAGGGTATAGGATAATAAGGGTTATTTGGTCCTCCAAAGCTTTAGAGAGCTGCGAGTACGAATATCATTAGTTAGATTATTAGTTAGTTTTGTCGTGATTAGTTGGATTGAGTGTTGAGGATTTTTTGTATGATGGATATCTTGAAAAGTATTGGAGTTATGGAATTTTTACAGGATATCTTTTTTGTAGAGGGATAAATTCTCTATAAAAAACGTTCTTTATGAAAATTATGTGGAAGAAATATTTTCCAAGATATTACCGATATAATAAAAAATTGCACAATGCAGTGAGAAAAAAATTTCAAGTGTTAACTTTTTTAAAATTTAAAATATCTTGAAAAATATTCGAATTATTGAATTTTTCTTAAGAATCTTTTTTGTAGCTTAGAAAATTCTCTGTAAAAAAGGTTGAGGGTAAAAATTTCGTATATCAAATATTTCCTGAGATATCGGCGGTACAAAAAAATCACAGATATTCAAGTCTACTGGAAATTATTTTCATATGTGTAAAAAAAAAATTCCTAGGAAGGAATTCCCTGTGAAATCGTCTACATCAAGGCGATTGATATCCCAAGACTGTTTTTACTGTAACTAAAAAGCATTTTAAAACGCGTCTAATAGCTTAGAACCAAATTTAAACACTCTTAGTATCCGTATATGCGTATTTTTCAATAAAATATTTAGTATTTCAAATTACTTTTCCGTGTACAGAGTTATACAAGGCAATATGCCCGAAGAATATCATAAATCGACAATACCCTCGACTATTGTCAGTATTAGATTGTAAATTATTGCAAAAAAATTATTGCAAAAAAATTAATTTTCTAATGATTCATGCGGTTATCAAAAATTACGCGTATTTATCCGTTTTTTATAAATGGTGTCTAGTTAAATAAATAATATGAAAAAAAGAGTTAATAAAGAATCTCTTGATAAAATTAATTAATATAAAATAATTTAATTATTGCCACATAATCCTCGGATTTATTTAAAAAAAAAAAATTCCCTTTGCTCTGCGACAAATGTCACGACCTGTACTATATACACACGTATTTCCTACTGAATATTAATTTCTATCGTGACTTTTTTTTGAAATATTGTCAAATGAATAATTAAATACTTGTATCGCATTTCGTAAAATGTCATTTTTGTTTGCGGCGCCACATGATGGATCTCATCATCACTCTCTTTTTATAACTGTGACCCTCTCTGAAGAATACACGCGCTCAATTTTTTAAGCATGCATCTCTCCCGTAAGTTTTATCGTTCGCGTTAATCGTCAAGCGCCGTGGCCCAATGTGAATCTATGATTTGCATGTTATATTCCACACGAGAAACTACGACGCCTTATGTAATGTTCATACATATGTATGCACAGCACAGTCGCGGTGAATCATTAGGGAATATAGTTATTTCGTCAAAGTGACGTGGAATAAAAAGAGTGAGCGTGTGTATTTTAGAAGAAGCTTTCGCTTTTCAGTCTGTCCATGGAATTCAATTTTTTTTTTTTTAATTATTAGTGATTAATAATATACATAATGGAAAAAAATTGATATATTGTGATTTTTTTTTTTTAATTATTAGTGATTAATAATATACATAATGGAAAAAAATTGATATATTGTGGCAAGTGCGTAAATGCGGCAATTTTTTGACAGCGTGCAAGTTTGTCACGAGCCAGGACTACATTCGCAGGACGAGTTTGGGGGTTGTACACGAGCCGAAGGCGAGTCCTTGCGAATGTAGTCCTGGATCGAGACAAACTGCACGCTCTGGCGAAATTGCCGCCATTGCGCACGTGTCACACTATTTTTTTTGTAACAAATGCCGAAAATGCTATTTTTTTCACTCTAGTGCCGCCATTAAGAGCGAAATTGCCGCCATTGCGCACGTGTCACACTATTTTTTTTGTAACAAATGCCGAAAATGCTATTTTTTTCACTCTAGTGCCGCCATTAAGTGGCCGAATTTTTTTTACAGCTGACATTAGTGCCTAAAAAATCCGGAGGAAAATGCCGAAAATGCTATTTTTTTCACTCTAGTGCCGCCATTAAGTGGCCGAATTTTTTTTACAGCTGACATTAGTGCCTAAAAAATCCGGAGGATCCGTGCGTAAAGAGGCTACTTTACGCACTAGTGCGTAAAAACGCACTTTAGGCACGCATGTCAGCAGTGAAAAAATCGGTCACTTTACGGCGGCTCAAGAGTGAAAAAAAAAATTTACGCACTAGTGCGTAAAAACGCACTTTAGGCACGCATGTCAGCAGTGAAAAAATCGGTCACTTTACGGCGGCTCAAGAGTGAAAAAAAAAACGAGCTCTAGAGGCATGTGTTACAAAAATTTACTTTTCTGCAGTGAACGAAAATCCGCGTGAGTTTTTTTACCCATGTAGCAGCATTGCCTTATTTTTAAGCATTGGCCGTATCAACTAAAAAAAATAAAAAATTTTTACAGATATTTTTATAAATCAATGCAAATGCATTAAATTTCACGATTAAAATATTTTAGCATCGATTTGAATATTCATGAAAACTGGAATAATTTTTTAATTAAGTTTTTAAAAAGTTCCGTAGATTTGAAACTTTTGTCAATTAATGATCTTATGATCGAGCATGTATGGTTTAAATTTCAAATCATTTCACCATCTGGTTTATGAAAAAATGTGACTTGAACTTGCAATTATACGCCGCTATCACCGTAAGAGCCTATATGTATATAAAGAGCTATATTTCAATTCCCAATTTCTCGTAAACAAAATGGCCGAATTGAGTAAAACTTGAAATATAGCTGGAAAAAAAACTATATGTATATAAAGAGCTATATTTCAATTCCCAATTTCTCGTAAACAAAATGGCCGAATTGAGTAAAACTTGAAATATAGCTGGAAAAAAACAGAGCAATGAATAGTTAGTTTTTTATTTGGCCGGAACTTTTTTGATCTTTCGATTTTTAAAAATTGATTTTCTAATCAACGAATTGATAAAAAAGTTTTCATAATACCACTTTTGGATAGCCAAGCCGGAACTTTTTTGATCTTTCGATTTTTAAAAATTGATTTTCTAATCAACGAATTGATAAAAAAGTTTTCATAATACCACTTTTGGATAGCCAATAGGGCACTTGAATCTAATGAAATCATAATTGGGCCACTGACTGATTTAATATCGGAGATACAACGTTTTGAATTTTTCTCATTTTGGGATAGGGATTGTAACTCCTTAAAAAAATTATAAATATGGGCCACTGACTGATTTAATATCGGAGATACAACGTTTTGAATTTTTCTCATTTTGGGATAGGGATTGTAACTCCTTAAAAAAATTATAAATTAACTTTCGATGGAGAATAAACAGTGTAATTTACAGAAATAGGGATAGGGATTGTAACTCCTTAAAAAAATTATAAATTAACTTTCGATGGAGAATAAACAGTGTAATTTACAGAAATAGAAAAAAAAAACTGTCGCTTAAATTAAAATATTCAAATATATCAAAATGAATCATTTTAAAATCGGTGATCTCAAACGGTTCATTGTAAGTCCGAGCTCCGGGAATCCCCGAAAAAAAAAACCAAACAAATCCGGACGGCGAAGTAGTCGGTAAGGCAGGAGGGCGTGGCACGAAATTTATATCCATATCACCTGCCGCTCAATGTCGAAGTCGAGCACACTCCATAAAAAAAACGAAAAAAAAAAAAGGGAACGAAACACGTGAGGCAAAGCCATCACATTTCCTGCCACCATTAGCCTAGATTAGACACCCGAAGGATATAGGCAATTACTTACGTCTGGGTATATATATGTTCACGTATTCCTCCAATCCCGCCATAACGCAATCGTGTGTATATAGCTGTCGTGAGTGTATATGCAGTTTCAGGTGGATTGTAGAAAGCCTTAAATGCCCGGCTAGTGAATCACGAGAGTTGTGGACACGTGTGACGTTGAAAAATGATGAAATCGTGGCAACTTGTTTGGCATAAACTAATACACGACGATGGTGAGGCAAGCAGAGCAAATCAATGGGGTGAAGTGACTTATTGCAGTCTCGCCAATATCGCATCACACGTGTTTAAGCGAGTCCGTGGAAACTTTATACATGAGGTTCCGCATGAATTATTATGCGCAATCCCTATACATTGAGGTTAGTTAATTGACATCCGCGGAACAAAAGCCAATATATAGTCTGCTATCTCCACCGATCAACCGACAATTCTCTATTATCGTTTCTTATCTATTTTACCAACCGGATTTTGCTTTTTTTATTGTATTCGTATTCGAGGACACGTACGCACGTTCTAAACAGCTGTTCTAGCTTTGTCGCGTAGATGTGGGCATTGATGATTGGCCGTGCGAAAAAAACATGGCGGAAATTTGGCAGTCTGAAAAAAAATTCATGCAAAATCGAGCGCTCAGGCGTTTGATGCAAATTGGACTTTTATCGCCAAAAGCGATCCCCGTTGTAATTATCTTAGTGTATGGTACTGAAATTGTTGACTGTGTCATTAAACAAAATAAGCGACAGGCGAATTTATAGGTTATATACATACACTCTGTATTTCGCTAAGTCACTCTCCTTCTGGAGTGTCTCCTTATATCGATTTACGAGGGCTCCTGTGTGTGACAATGTTCAACAGACGAGAAATGTCTCCACTCCAATAAATTGCTTCTCCAACAAAATAATGGTAACAATTGTCTCGCTTTGAAATGATGTGTGTAAAGTGGAGAATATTTTCCTACATGATAAAAAAAAATTTTTTAACTGTATATTTTGGTTTTTATGGTTGACAAGACTCTTTGTGAAAGACGTACAGCAAACGAACACGCGTGAGTTCACCTCTATAGTATATTGTGTGGCAAGTGCGCAAAGCCGGCGGTTTTTTGACAGCGTGCAAAAAAATGGAGCATTTTACGCACTCGTTAAAATAAAAAGACGCACTTTAAACACGGATGTCAGCAGTGGGAAAAATCACTCAAGAGTGAAAAAAAAACGAAGTTCCATAGGCATATGTTGCAAAAACCATTTTTTTATTGTCAAAAAATCCTATACGAAAAAAAAACTACTTTTTTTGTTTCAGATAAGTTGGAGGGAACATTCAATGATGGGTATATTTTTTTTATGCAGCAATTTCACAAAGTTTTCCTCGCTTACGTGAAATTGTGCGGAAAGTTGGGCGATAAATGAGAATTGACTGACGCAGTGATTTGCAGCACAATTAAATTAGCAAAAGGATATATACAGAGGAGGAAGGAAGGAGCTTCAATATAGTTGGGAGGGAGATATGGGCAGTATAGTTGGTGGGACGAAATGGAGAGTGAGAGGTGTCTGACGTTTGGTTTTGTATAGACAGGAAGAGGATAGAGCATAAGCGAGCCTGGAAAGTCTGTACTCTTTATGATCAAACGACTCTGGGGACACGTCTCTCTTATCCCCTTCGCCGACTGAACTTCCTTCAGTTGTCGTTCGCCATTCGAGCGTTACGGGTTATCAGTTTCGCAGCTCACTTGCCTCAGCAGCATGTGATCGTCTTCTTTTTCATCACTTTTGTCAATCAGCTGGCAGAAGTATCAAGGGATTTACCGATAGAACCGATACAAAAGTTCTTTCATATACCCTCTCTTTGGACGTATATACATCATCGAGTAGATTGAACGAACCCAGTTCCTGACACTGTCATCAGAGCTCTAGGCATCATTCCAGCAGGTATGTGTAAAAGCGTTTGTCACGCGCTTTGTCTGACAATCTTAAATGGTCTTGAAATGTCTCAATAATGAAAGCGATCGTTAAGAACGTCAATTAGGTGGGCGGTCTTGGTCCCAACGTCTTAATCATAGTAGTGCAGGTGCCGGTAGTCGTTTACCCTCACAGCAAATGTGTAAATTGATGTGATGGCGTGCTGGGAAATAAAAAATAAATGTTAATAATGTATAAAGCATCGCGATAAATTGATTTAATATGATCTGAAGTGCTTAGACAAAACCGCGCCATATTTCCTAACATTGTTCGGTTTGAATAAATCAAGACTTTTTATCACGGCTGTTGCGGTTGTTTTACTTTGCATGTGGATATAAAATTACGATTTTGGGCGGTCACGAAAATGTTTAGAGGCGCTTATGAGTATTCAAGCCACGCGTGAAAGGCCCAAAAGAAAGTAACTTCTCCGTACGACGTGGCCTGGCGTAACCAGTAGTCTTCTGTCCGTGTGTTTGTGTGTGTATGTGTATAGCCATGTGATGCTGAGAGTGGATCAGAAATTCCATCTGACAGTGAGAGTGTCACGGTTATGGGACCTGGCGCGCAACTACTGGGCCCGTCATACCGCGCGCGATTGGAGGAAGGAAATAAAGTCATAAAATTGTGAAACAGGGAAAAACAATTTGTTTTTAAGACTGTCATTTAAGAGTGACCTCGATGCTTCCATTTTCAATAATCTATATGCTTAACCGTAATTACTCATTAACTGTTGCAAATGCGAAGAAATCGCGGGAAATGCCTCCTTTTGGGTCCCTTAATTACCTGTGCATTTGGTGCCTTAACTGTTTTTTGTTATATATCGGTCGCATAGTTTGAGAAATGTTGTTAAGTTTATATGAAGCGGTAATTGACTTTTTTTTCGATAACTGCTTTCATGCAATTAATTGATACTGTTTTGTACTTGATCAAATTTGGTCAAATACAGTTGATTTTTTTTTTTTTCTTTTAAAATTTTTTCAAATTTTTACTAATACTTTTTATCAATTGACTGAAAAATTTTTTTTTTTTAATCTGTCGAAACATAACAAAATTGATCAACAATAGGTTATTAAAAGCCGAAATTTTTTTATACAATGTTCTTTTTTCATAAAACAAAAAAAAAAAATTATTTTTTAATATTAGTCAAAATTATTAAATTTTTAAAAAATTTCGTTAATTTTTTCAATTTTGATTTTTTTTATCTAATTTTCCTAAAAAAAAAAGAAGATATTTTATTTTAAAAAATTTCATTAAAAATTTTTTCGCCATTTTCGCATAAAATTGGTCGAAAAATTATTATTATAAAATTTCTATCTGATTATTGATAAATTTAGCATTTTAAATAACTACAAATTTTTCGAAATTTTTAAGATTTTGCTGAATTAAACAAATGTATTTCATTAAAACGAAGAAAAACACGAGTTTCGATGTTCAACACATTGCTTAAGAAGTGTGAAGAGGTTTTTACGTCAACTCACATGCCGCGCGAAACATCCATAAAGTGCTAGTCCAACAGCGACCTCTTAAAACCAACACAACTAATTATCTAAATCACAATCTAAACACAAAAAACCTGACACTTGCATCACAATATCCACTTTGTAGATTGACAATTGATATATTTCTTTCATACAGTACGATTTCATCACTAGAAATTTGGCAATTAATCACCCACGCATAAAATACAAATCAACAAACCCCTCCTCAGCACTAAACCCGCCATCAAACCTGATTTTAATATTCGTTATTCTGTTTTTAGATCGCAGACAAGGATAAATTCACGGCGCCGGCAATTAATCATCGACTTAGGGTGTGTCAGAATTCGCGCAATGTTGAGCAATCACTGAATCACCCATGTGGACATGATCCAGCAGCATTTTCAACCCTTAAAAATGGAGTGCGATGACGATCTGACGAAGATCGGCAAAATGTTTATCTAAAAAAAAAAATTACCGCATCACTTTCATTATTTAAAAATTGTCTTTAGACCTGAGACATGTCTCTGGTGAACTTTAGTTTGCCCTTTCAAATGGCCAGCCCATCCCCCTACTATGCGGGCAATGGGCCCCATCAGGCCGGAAGTAATTTGCGTCTAAATGCAGTGTTACCAGCGGCATCGCCGTTCAGCGAGCAGCGCCAGTTCCAAAACCAGCCGTACATCCCTCCCGCGGCTTACGTGCGGCCCGACGCCCGCCCCCACTACGGAAAGGAGGGGGCGCGGACCCCCGTGCGGGGCCCCAGCCCCCCACCAGACGCCTCCTACGGCTCAGACGACCAGTATGCAGACTATGAAGACGATTTTCAACGCACTCAGACGCGCCCAAGGGGCAAAAACCCTCCATCCACCCAAATTAGACCTCCCCCACCCCTCGAGGTCAATCGCCAGCAGGAGAGGGTGGCTAATCATGATGCTCCCCGGCTTGGCGCTGGCTTGGATACCTTTCCGGAACAGCCTGATGGGTATGTATAGGGTTAATCACTGGGGAGAATGAATGGATTCATTTTGAGCTGTTATTCCACCCTGGCTAACGATGTAGGGGGTGGGTTTTTGATGCCTGGAAAGCTCCATGTCTATTCTCAGGGTTGGAATTTATGTTATAAGTCGTCGGAAAATTTAATATCATGAGTTTTATTAATAAAAATTTTTTTGCTTCTAATTTTGAGGGGAAAAAATTTTTTTTTAATGAGTATAGGGGATGGGGTTGAAAAGTTTTTATTTTTTTTTAATCATAAATTTTATGATTTCAAGAGTTTTTATAGAGTTTTGAGTGTTTTTGCGAAAAAAAATTCGAAATTTTGTAACTTTTTTGTTATTTTGATGATTAGGCAGTTTTAAAATATTTTTTAAAAAAATTTTATTTTCATTTTTGAAGAAAAAGATATATTTTAGTAGGTAGAGGATAAAGGTTAAAATTTTATTTATTTTTTTAAATCATTAATTTTACGATTTTAACGGTTTTCATGAACTTTTGAGGTTTTTTTACGTAAAAAAAAAATCAAAATTTCGTTTTGGATAATCAGGTAATTCTAGGAATTTTTGTTTAAAAACAATTTAGGTTTAATTAGATCAAAAAAGTTTTTTTTTAATCCTTTGAATCACCATTTTTTCTGAATCATGATTTTTTGAAAAAATTTATTGAAAAACTTTTTTTTCAATTTATCTGAAAAAATATATAAAAAAAAATTTTAAGCCTTTTTGTTTTTAGAAAATTAAATTTTTTACGAAATTAAATTTCGTTTGTGGGCATAGAGACTGATAATAAAAAAAAAAAATTGAAAAAATATTAAAAGTATGACATTGAAATTCGAGTGTCAAAATTGATGCAAAATTTCCAATGAAGGTGAAACTTGATCGGAAAAAATGAGGGCACTTAATCTGGTTTTTCGTGTCTTTCGTATTTTTTTATGTCTCGCGGAATTGTACAGATACCAGATACATATCTGTTACATACATATATATACATACTTAATATCGCGCGCGAGGCGAAAGCGAGAAAAAGGGCGTGCCAAATTGAAACGAGCACATAGTGAAAATTTATATATCCAACATAATCTTTCTTTTTCTACCAAAATATAACTATCCTAGCCAGTTTTAATCCCTAAACCCTTTGGGCAATACTTCCAAACCTTTAAATATCCACCTAGTCCATCTAAAAAATTTCTAAATCCAATAAATCCAACTAATTCAACTATTCACATCGAAAAACCTTTAAAAAAAATTTTTCCCCATCATTGGGGTGTCGTTCCTATCATACTTACCCCTTTTCACCCCTTTAAAATAATTCCAGAGGCCTTAAACTACCCCCAAAAAAATTTTTTTTCCTGCGTAGAGCATAAATTTAACGGATTTTTATAAGAATTTTGTAGAAAAAAATTTTTTTTTCCAAGTTAAATACTTTTTTAAGGGTTTGCTATATTTTTTAAAATAAATTAAGGAGTCATTAACACTTTTTTACGATGTCATTAACGATTTGTAACTAAAAATATGTGGGTTCTCGAGAGAGGAAACATTTTACCTTTTAATTTTTTTTTTCTTTTTTTTTTTTGCTCACTCGTTTCTCATTCTCGAGATCTCTCTCTCTCTCTCTCTCTGTTTGGTTAGGATGCTACATTAACCTCCAACAGTTTACGGAAGCCGAAGATAATTTTAATTAACCGGATAAAAAATTCACTCTCGGCGGAGCGTCTTTGTGCTGTATAGAATTAATTTTTTTTTTATTCGTTTGAGTATAATGGAAAAAAAAACTATTTGTTAATTTATTAATGTTCTTTGCACGGCTACCAGGTTTACCAGGGTCAATGGAGGATCTTACGGAAGCCCCGGAGCAAAAACTTCCGTTCATGCAGTCCTTGATTATGATGATGATGAGGAGGAGGACGTTGCAAGTGATGATTATGATGATGAAAATATTCCCCGTGACGCGCGTGTCACTCCGATTCAAGGACCGATTTTTTTGAAGAATGGATCGGTTCCCGTTGTTCCTTTGTACTCATATCCACAGTACAATAATGGCAGTTTCGTCCAAATTCCTGTAAGTATTTTTTTTCTGATCAATTTTTTGACCATTAGAAGATTTAAAAAAAAAAAAATTTTCTGGAAATTAATGAAATTTTTTTTTTTTTTCGAACATTTTTAGAATTATTAAATTGTATTTTTTTGGTGTTTTTAAAGGTTTTATCTAACATTAATATTAATTTATCACGTTAATTAATTAAAAAATTTTTTTTTCCAAACCGGAATTTTTTTTAATTACTTTCAAAATTTATTTTTACCAATTTTTTGCATTTATCTCGTTAAATATAAAAAATTCGAAAATATTAAGTTATGAAAATTATTTTGTAGAAAATTAAATTCTCTACAAAAAAAGTTTAATTACTTTTTTAAATATTTAAATAATTTTTCCAAGATAAATCAAAAAATGAAACTGAAAAATCTGTAAAGTCGTATTTTACAGTTAAAAACCGAAAAAATTTTATTTTTTTTGTTTTTTTAAAAATTTTTTTAAATTCAAAATAAACAAAAAACCAATCAAAACGTTTCTTCAAGCCGGAAAAAAATTTTTTACTTAAAAAAAAAATTACTTAAAAAAATTTATTTCCATCAAATTTAATTTTAGTTTCAATTTTTACCATTTATCTCGTTAGTTATCAAAAATTCGTCCATAAGTCATAAAAACAATCTTATAAATAATTAAATTCTCTACAAAAAAGGTTCCAATACTTTTTTTTGTATCTTTATTATTTCCCCAAGATAAATCGAAAAAAAAAAAATCGAAAATTCGTAAAAAGACGTAATTTATGGTTAGAAACAAAGTTTAATCCATTAAACAACTGCAAAAATGCCTTTTTATCCTTCACATAAGATACTAAATACCAGCATGCGAGGATGATGCAATAAATAACGATAAAAATCTTTATCCTGCGACTCTGGCGGGGATGAATGCCCGCATTTTCCGAATTTTTCCGTGCAGAAAGCCAGCTCAAGTGATTTTCCAATAAGTAAACTCGCTCTTTCCGTGCATTTTCATCTGTAAACACACTTGGCGATGACCTGCGGAGACTTTTCACCGGATTTTCCAGTCGAGCAATTGCGCGCGGTGACTGTCGAGTGCGAAAAAGCATTAAAATTGCATGCTGGTTGCGATGCCAAGGTCGAGAAACTCGATGACATTGGACGAGAGATCAATTCTCGGGCGTATAATGCATAACCCTTTCGCTACTTAATTCGCATTTCTTGCTGAAAGATCTTGGCATCTCTCTCTCCCTCTTATAACATAAATCGTTTGATCGGCACGGGTAATTACATGCTCGAGTTATGTCAAACGATTGTCAGATTTGTTTTTTATTTTTTCTTCATTTTTTATCGACAGGAAAGACGTAATTTTCGACTGATCGTAATTGAGTATATTAAATGTGTTACAGATCAGTCAGGCATAATTGGTCTTTAAATTGGCAGCTTTTTATTTAATTTTTTTTTCATCATTTCATTTTATGAGTAATAGTATGTCTTTAAAAATATTAACAATCTTGTTAAAACATTTTCACACACTTTTTTTTCTCTCCTTGTATATATATATTCAGTGCTTTTTAACTCGATCATATTAACATATTATCGATATTATCTTTGTTATTTGTTTGAGACAATTTTTTTTTTGCGCAAGAAAAAAATTATTTCTCAGAAATTTATTGGTTAAATTTTGAGAAGATTTATCATTTGATAAGAGAAATGTTTGAAATTTTTTTTTTTAATTATGACATTTTTGTTTTTTTTTTTTTAAATTTATAGTGATAATTATATCCCCCAAAAATACAGCTTCGCTGTAAACAAATAGACGCCAAGTTGATGCGCCTCCACAAAAATATGTGAAATCGTTAAATTAGTAACCAAGTTCAACAAATAGACGCCAAGTTGATGCGCCTCCACAAAAATATGTGAAATCGTTAAATTAGTAACCAAGTTCAGTAGTTCTCATGAATTATATTAATAAGTAGTGAAATGATTTTAAAAACTAGAAATTTTGGGAGCTCTAAACCAGCTTTCCGCGCCTTTATGTTCAAATAGTTCTCATGAATTATATTAATAAGTAGTGAAATGATTTTAAAAACTAGAAATTTTGGGAGCTCTAAACCAGCTTTCCGCGCCTTTATGTTCAAATTATAACGTTACAGGCGCGCCAAGCAGGTTTATAACTCCCAAAATTTCTAGTTTTTAAAATTATTTCACTACTTATTAAAAAAATTCATGAGAACTACTAAACTTGGTAGCGCCAAGCAGGTTTATAACTCCCAAAATTTCTAGTTTTTAAAATTATTTCACTACTTATTAAAAAAATTCATGAGAACTACTAAACTTGGTTACTAATTTAACGATTTCACATATTTTTGTGGAGGCGCATGAACTTGGCGTCTATTTTTTTACAGCAAAACTTGGTTACTAATTTAACGATTTCACATATTTTTGTGGAGGCGCATGAACTTGGCGTCTATTTTTTTACAGCGAAGCTGTATTTTTGGGGGATTCCACATATTTTTTGTTAAATCATCGGATGATCATATAAAATTTTTGGATCCCTACACTACAAAACCCGAAAGAAAACGACCTCACGTCCTCTTCGACGCTGCAGTAATCGATGTATTACTTCCCCTAGAGTCCATTACACAACCTAATACCGTTTACAACTCGACACAACCTAAAATGTTAGTTGGATATAAACAAAGTAACATGCCGTGTATATCTTACAAATATACGGTATTGTGTAGTTTTTTTATCAACCATTTGCAACGCGCGAATTACTGTCTAAATTCATTTCAGCTGTTTTTTTGCAATGAACCAATCGAAGCGACGGTATTGTGTAGTTTTTTTATCAACCATTTGCAACGCGCGAATTACTGTCTAAATTCATTTCAGCTGTTTTTTTGCAATGAACCAATCGAAGCGCGGGAAAATTCCGAACAACCAATCAGTAAAATGTCCAATTCCCCTAAGATAAAAATCGGATTTGTCCCAAAAATCTGGGAAGCATTCGTCACTAAGGAATTATTTTCCTTAATACTCCACCGAATGCAATAAATTTAGGCTCAATGGAAAGAGCATCATCGACTTTATATATGTATCTAAGGCGAAATTAGGAGTAAAAAAATTGTTTCCCGCGATATTACAGATTAAAAATTAAAGCACAATGGAAAGAGCATCATCGACTTTATATATGTATCTAAGGCGAAATTAGGAGTAAAAAAATTGTTTCCCGCGATATTACAGATTAAAAATTAAAGCATTCGAAAATCCTAATTTTTCCTGTAAAGATACTCGGTTGTCTCGCGTGAACGTAGTTGCGCATGAACTTGGCGCGAGACTCTACCGAGTCTCTTGATTTGAAATTTGATGGAAATTTAATGAATCGAATCGATATAAATTGTTTTTTTTTTTTTTTAATTTGATGTTTTAAAGCGTGTTTGCCGCATTTATTCGTAAAATATCGAAATATATCGAAATGTATCGAATGCGATATTTGCTGATTTTATGAAAATTTCAGGGAAATTTATGAGTCCTAGATATATATAGGTTTACAAATTTTTTATATCGCGAAATATAGCTGTAAATCGCATTCGATACATTTCGATATATTTTGATATTTTGCGATAAATGTGATTTAAATATCTCAGAATGCCGGTTTTTTTTTTTTTGAAAAACTGCATATATTGTGAAATATCGAAATATATCGAAAAGTATCGAATGCGATATTTGCCGATTTTATGAAAATTTCTCTGTAATAAATTGATTGATAACGTTCAAAACGACGCCCGGGGCGAGCTGATTTTTTTGAGTGTTTTTTAGACCCTAAAGTAACTTTTCAAAAAATATCGCGGGAAAAAACGTTTAGCACTCTATTTCATAATTATTTCGCATAAATTTGAGGTTTGAGGGTGTGCGATGGTCTTCAAAATGACACCAGCAGGTTGCTGATTTTTTTGGACTGTTTTTAGGATGTTCAACTACCTGTAGAAAAAAATATCGTCGCAAAACAAAACGCTTAAAACTGTATTAAATGCCTCAGGTCGTTTTTTACTAAAAAAATTTCATGATATAAAAATATATCGCAATCGATATATTTCGATTTTTATCCTTCCAATCGCAATATATCGAAATTTATCGATTGCGATATGTCATTCGACTCTGAATCATTAATTTCAAAAAATTCTCGATGAAAAAATTTGGTGGTTTTTGTTGAAAATAATTTTTTTAGAAAAAAGAAAATAATAAAATATCTTATAAAATCTGTTATTTTATTATTCTCGTAAATCTCAGCAATTTCTTATGAAAAAAATGTATATTTAAACAATGAACCTGAAGAAAAAGCACCGAGCATACGTGTAAAAGCAGAAATTGACAAATGAAATGTGTCTGGGCTAACAAAACCGGCGTGAGTTCTTGCGTCAGTATATGGCAATAAAAGCGTAATAACTGATTTGCCGTGTGTGAAATATATAAAATACCTCGCTAAAGCGGAACGTTTGCTCCGGTTCGACGGGGGTCACAGAGCATAACTCTTGCAGGTGTAGAAAACGGAAAAAAATGAGCAATAAAAGCGCGCGTATATAGTTGCTCAGTCGGTATATCGTAAAAATCTTCATCTCGCGATCTTTCGCTCGAGCAATATATGTATAAACTTGCACACACCTTGATGTGGTGGATATTATATCTTATTATTACACTCTCGCTCCCTGTGTATCTGAGGCACCCAGTTCTCGTTCTATTTCCATTTCGAAACCGTCTCGGTTCGGCGCCGCTCGCCACCGAGACCTCAACAGATCGTCTAATCGGTTCAATGTCGATTTCAATTCTCATGCTCGAATCCTTTCACCGAGACGCTACTATTACTCCATGTATTGCAATCACGTGGCCTTTTATTATTTTTTTCGAAAATATATTTTTTTCTTCAATTTTCAGAAAAAATGATATTCACATTTTATGATTTTTTATGAGCGAAAAAAATTATTTACATCATTCTGAGATTTTTAAAATGCTGACTTAGGTAAAAAAAAAATTAAATTTATACAAATTTAAATGAAAAAAACAAATGTTTTGCTCAGTAATAATAAAAAATGATTTTTAGGAAATTGTTTTTTTTTTTTTTAATTTTTACTAATGAAGAAATTATTTTTTTTTCAATTTTATTAAGCCATCAGTTTTGGTACAATAGTTTTCAACACTATATCCTCCTATGAAAATTTATAAAAATTAAAAAACAATGATCGGTTACATTTTTATCGATAAAAAACTTTTGACTTATTCGCTGTTGAAATTGACAACTAGCAGGTTGTAGTTGAAACACCCTTTGATTTTAATTGAAGATTTGCAATAAAATTGTTCTTATTTTCAATAAATTATTCTTTTTATTCGTAAGCACTTATTTATTAATGAAAAACATTTATTATTGCATTAATAAACTGAAAAATTGAATTTCTATATGGATTTTGAATACAGGGGATATTTTTTTATTTTCACAACAATACGAGGATTTTTCATTTTTTAAATAATTTTCAGAGTATATTAGATAAATATTTTTTTGAATTTGAAATTTTTTAGACTATTTTAATGACATTTCCAAACGCTGTTACAATCGACAACACAGGCATTATCGACAGATTTATATGCTTTTAGGGATAATGTTTATTTATTTAACTCATTTTTCTAGTTATTTCTTAAAGCTCATAAACTATTATTTAACTCAGTATATCGTCCAAATTCATACGCAATAAATAATAAGTGTAAAATCAGAAAAAGAAAACAGCAATGCCTCTAACTTTCGACAGCGTAAAACAGTAAATATTTTATTCCAACTGTTCTATATTAGTTATAACAAAAAAATTTGTGTTGATGCATTGTTGTGTTATTATAACTTTCGACAGCGTAAAACAGTAAATATTTTATTCCAACTGTTCTATATTAGTTATAACAAAAAAATTTGTGTTGATGCATTGTTGTGTTATTCTTTACATGAATATTTATCAAAATTCAATTTATTATTATTTACTGATTTTTTAACGTC
This sequence comes from Macrocentrus cingulum, assembly GCA_002156465.1. Taxonomy (NCBI): domain Eukaryota; kingdom Metazoa; phylum Arthropoda; class Insecta; order Hymenoptera; family Braconidae; genus Macrocentrus; species Macrocentrus cingulum. The sequence goes on from MVJL01003861.1 coordinate 28,028, forward strand.
GCTGTTTCAACTGGCATCAGTCTTCCCTTAAAAAAAGTCAATGATAATTTCAGAATTAATGTTTTTCCAAGGAGATTTTGTTTTTTTATTTTTTTTTTTTCTTTAATTTTTAACTGACAAAAAATTTGTTTCTGTCAATTTTGAGTAAATTCAAAAATTTTTTCCACTAAAAAATCATTAATTTTTCTTAGTTATTAAATTATTAACATAATAAGTTATATTTATATTGCTTAAAAAACATTTTTAATAGAAATCAATAATTTTATTAAATAATTTCTTTTTCCAACAAAAATTAGTCAAAAATCAAGATTAAAATTTCTTATTTTATTTTAACTGCATATAAACTCCAAAAAAAAAAAAAAAACAGTTTTATACCATCAATAAATTTGCCAGAGTTAGTTATATTACATATTGTAATACATCATGAATTCAGTATAACATTATTCCCATATATACACGCGGCAAAATTAATGGACGTACGAAAAATCATGAAGAACAGGTTTTTTTCCATCGTCGGCATTTTTACATATACTTGCCGCCTTTTTTTTTTTATCTCGCCTCATTTTATTGTGCATATGAATTATTTGAAACGGCATCACACCATAATTCGCCGGCGGAAGTGCGTCAATAATTTTTTATTATTTTGTCTCATTTTGCAAAAAAAAAATTTTTTTTCCGATCAAAAAAATAAGTTAACAACAGATTTCTGCCTAAAATATTTTTTTTACTACCATATAACTGCATAAAAATGATGAAAAAACGGAATGGTGAATTTTTTTTTGATTGAAAAATTTTTTTTATTGAATTTTTACACTTAAAAAAATGTTTTTTTGTGTTTTTTTTTTAATTCGCGACACGTACGGGGATTTAATCGTTGGTCGATGAACCCGGAATCGCATGTTTGCACTTTGTCACGCTTCATTGGCTTGCCTAACCTTGGCTCAAGACATTTATTTATGTTTACTCTCGTTTCTTCACTCAATACTGTGTCCGAGGGTCACTCACGAGCAAATATGTATCGATGTCATGCTCTGTACTGATTTATCGTTTGTTATAAAAAATTTATTTGTTTTTCATTGGCAAATGTTTATGTGAATTGGCTTTGTGCCGAAAGTTTTCTTGTGTTATTAATATTTTAAGAGTCCAGCACGCGGCCTCCACGGGTGATCTTAAAATCACCGTTTATACGAGTTCTGTGAGTGAAATATAACGTGGATGTTTTCTTCCATTACAAAAAAATTGAAATAAAATTTTTTCACATTTTTAAAATCGTTTTACAGGGTTTTTTTTAGTATTGAATTATTTTAAATAATATAACTAAATGTTCTCATACATAATGTAATCGAAAATTCTCAGATATGATGAAAAAAATTTTCATTTTTTGAAAAAAAAAAAAAAATTAACATAGTTGAATTATAAGAAAAAAAAAATTTTTCAATTGAAAATATTTAATAAACTACGCTAGATAGGATAGAAATTGATTGAACCTTTTTTGTAGAGAATTAAATTTTCTAAAAAATATATTCAGTGATTGATTCCGAAAAACTCAAAATTTCAGGAGATAAAGGCAAAAAACTGAAAAAAGTTGTGGAATATTTGACGGTTTTTTCTCTGTATGAATTTTCTAATTAAAATCTAAATTTTTCACAACATTTTTTTAGATATAATAAATATTCTCAAATATCCTATTATCAATAACCGTCAAAATGTTGCAAAAAGTTTCATTTAAAAAAAAAAAATACAAAAATACAATTAATAGGTACGAAAAAAATTTTTTCAATTGAAAATATTGAAAAAACTACGCTAGATAGGATGAAAGTCGATTGAACCTTTTTTGTAGAAAATTAAATTGTCTAAAAAATATATTCAGTGCTTTATCCCAAAAAACTTATTATTTTAAGCGATAAACCCAAAAAACTAAAAAAACTTGTAGAATCTGTGGATTTTTTCAATTAATTTACCTTAAAAAATGATTCATCCAGGTTATTCACCTTTACATTAAACCTCTGTATAATATTCTACCAAAAAAAAAATTTAATTGATTAATAAAACATAATTATTATTAAAATTTCAGATTTTATGGACAGCGCTGTCAGTGGCGTTGGGAGTAGAATTGCGAGGAGACCTCGTGCGAGGCACGCCATGCATAAAAAAATACCACCAGCTGTTCTGTCCAACGGCGGGTAAAACCTACCCCATGTAAGCACCCCCCAAAATCTCACCCTTAAATTTTAAAACTCAAAATTCTGAATTTTCGTAAAAAAATAATGAAATTCCTTAGAAAAAAAAATTTCTATCATTTAAAACATTACGTACGCTTTTTAAAAATAATTTGAAATAGTTTTTGAACGTTAAAAAAATTTTTTAGCGAGAGAATAGAGTTGTTCATTGACGAGAACAAGGCGCTGATGAAACGAATGTACGGAGACTTTGAAATGGACCGAGAACACGGCCCAGCGACGAGTTCCTCACCGCGGCGGAGAAAAAGAAGAGCCCCCGGGCCCCAAGGGCCCCCAGACGGCGGCCCAATTCTACGCGCTGCGGCCCACATGCGGTCGGAGTCGGTCGAAGGCGGCGATTCATTTTTCGACAGAAACCGCAATCCCAGACAGTCGTTTTCCACGACAAATCGCAGTGATAGTGGAAGGTACGAATTTTTTTTTCAAGTCCCCCAGGGTCTGGTAAAACCGGAAACACACAGAACTCTCGAAAATTTCACCAAACACATTTTTTTCTCCAGACATTTCACCTGACCCGAAAAAAACAACTTTTTCCAAAAAAAAAAAAAACAACTTTAACTGATTATATCTCTTAAACCGTAAATCCTATCCAAAAAATACTTATGACCTTTTCGATAGTTTATTCAATTTCACGTCTTTTTTGTTTGAACATTTTTTTTGTACCATCTACTGTTCGCTATTTATATCAATTGTAAAAAAAAATTCGACTTGAAATTCAACTAATCGCGATGGTAAAAAGTACTTTGATAAAAATCGTTGTAAGTCGTGAATGGTAAGTGTGAGGAAAAAAATGTTCAAACAAAAAAGATGTGAAATTAAATAATCTATCGAAAAGGTTATGAGCATTTTTTATGTACAATCGACGCTTCACTAGTTAATTGAATTTTTAGAAAATTTTGAAGAAAAATGTCAAAGATAAAATGATGTTTTACGAGTAAAAAAAAATTTTTTCAACCAGGGTGGACGCCTGTGAGTCGAAGATTGAGATTGTGACGCCGTACTGGGCGAGCAACAGTGCAGGGAAGGTGCGAGCCATTGTAAATACTCAACATTTCGAGCAGGCCATCCATCAGGAAGTTTGTTCGTGCGTATTTGAGGTTTTTTTTCGTTGATTTTTCGTGCAAAAGTTTAAAATTTGTTTTGTTTTTTGCAGAAAAACTCAGACTAATCGCTGCACTGGCGACTGTGGCTGCGAGCAAAAATACAAATGGCATCGATTGCTCGCGTACGACCCAGACGATGACTGCAAAGGCATCTTTATGGACTGGTTTCTCTTCCCGTCGTGCTGTGTCTGTCGCTGTGATCCACATGCCAAATTTACCCCCGGTAACAAAGTCACGAACTCACGAAATGGATGATTTGCAACAGTCCAATTGATTAGAGGCTGTTTGGATTTTTTTCTCTTGTGCAAGTGCGCTCTTGAACATTTTACGAGTGTTTTTATGTATTTTGTATAGGCTCATCATTGTTATAAATCTTAAATAACAATTTAAATGTATATTTGCAATGTGAGTTTATAAATGAAAAAATACTGCTTGTTTTTCTAGCAATATCTCAAAAACTACTGTACCTAGAGGAATTTTGTACAGGACCTTTTTTATAGCTCTTTTGATTTTAAATAAAAAAGGTCTTTTAAAAAATTTCACTCAAACCCATAGTTTTTTAGATATTTACAAAAAATGAAAATAATGTAATTAAAAATTTTGAATGGTTTAATTTTTTTACCTTTTGTATTATTTTTGAAAATATCTCAAATAATACTGGATTTATCGAAATTTTGTATATTATATTTTTTATAGAAAATTTTATAAACTCTAAAAAAAATTCAGTGCAAATTTTCTATAAACCCCGTAGTTTTAGAGATATTTACCAAAAACAAAATAGAATACACTGAAAATTTTAAAAAAATTTTGTTTTCTGTTTCTCGTTATATTTTTACAAATATCTCTAAAAATACGAAGCTTATAAAAATTTTGTATAGAACCTTTTTTATAGGAAATTTAAAAGGCTACAAAAAAGATTTAGTATAAATTTTCTCTAAACTCATTACTTTTTGAGATATTTAAAAAAAAAAAACAACTTTAAAACACTTAATCTTCTGTGTTAATCAAACAATTAATACTAAAATCACTTCTAAATCTTATTAAATTAATTAAACATTATTTTTTTATACTTCAAAATATCTGTTAGTATACATAAAATATTTCTCATGTGTATACTACCTCAATCAAACTCGTTATATTCGTTGGATCTTGCGTAATTTCAAAGTTGCCACATAATTCAAGGTTTTCCTCATCCAGAATAAGCACAAACTTATTCTCTGTACTTCTTTATAAGAACTAAAATAAATTTCCAAGTTCAAATATTCCAGGGCCAAACAATCAAATGGAGAAAAACTCAATTAAAAGAGTGTAAAACAGAATATTTTAGAGATTTAAAGGCAAATTGAGGTGAAATGAATGTACAGAGAGATAAAATTATAAATCTTACATTTGTTATTCCCTTTTTCCACGATATTATCAAGCGCTGTATTATTTTTTTTTTCCACGTGACGTCGGGAAAGTCGAGTTGAACAAGCCGTTGGCTGTCGATGCTATATTTGCTTTATAATTAACTGCCTAGTTCAAAGCTACGATTTCGACGTAGTTGCCAACTCCCACATTCATATTCGGTCAGCATTGAGATCGTAATCGACGCCATTGCCGTTGCGACCTTGGCATGAAAATTATCATAAGCTAGACGTGCAATATTCTATCTCACGAAGATGTAATTATTGTTTTTAATATTGAAAAAAAAAAAAAAAAAAAATTTACTATTTTTATCGTGTGAAAATGAGGTTTTTAAGTGATATTCGTGTTCAAAGTGCTTTATTTTGTCCATATTCACGAAATATTTATTACAATTTGAAAGAAAATGTATTAACATATCTACAAACATGCGACAAAGGGATTTTTAATGTTTTTTTTTTTTCGAAATATCTTGGAAAATATGAAAGATATGAAATTTTTACAAGAGTTCTTTTTTAAAGAAAATTTTTTAATGTATAAAAAAGGTTTTTTGTTTAATTTTTGTATCTCTCACCATTTTGGAGATATTTGCAATTGAAAAAAAACTGAATTTTTTATTCTTGAGAAAAAAAAATGAATTATAAAATTTTTTTTGATTGGAAATATCTCGAAAATTATTGGTTTTATCAGAATTTTGTATTCAACCTTTTTTGTAGAGAATTTTTCGCTCTACAAAAAAGGTTTTATGCAAAATCATCCAAACTTTCATTTTTGATGAGATATTGTCGAGTAAAAATTTCTTCCCAACTTTTTTCGCTAAAATCCAGTTTTTTTTTTTTTTTTTTCGTTTTCTTCCTCAAAAATCCCTTTGAATCTTGCCTATTAAATATCGATCCAATAAAACTAAAATAAAAGTTTCGACAAAAAGAGAGAGAAAAAAAATAATAAAATTGTCAACTCGAATCATCGGACGCGAATTTTAAATAGAACAATAAAATTTATCAATTCGCCGTGATTCCGTGATTATCATCTGGACGGATTGCTGATAAGCCACATATTTTTTTAAATCAACTTTGTCCTTCCTTGACAGCACTTTAGTCTTTTTTTTTTATTTCGTTGGCTCTGCCGGCCATAAAACGTGTGCTGATGCTAACTACAACGGAAATATCGAATATACAAACAACGGGGGGGGCGTGTAGGTAAGGTAGAACAGGAAGATAAAAAATAATTGTACAGGTTAAATACGAGTTATAATATTTTTGTACCCGCGGTGCAAATATGCGCCGTTTTTCGTTTGCTGAAAAAATTTTCATTGTTCAATTACAACTATTTTGTAAAATTTGAAAAAAAATCTTACACTCGCGCTGATGATCAATATAATCCCGACTTATAGAGTAAGCGCTAATTAACATTTATTATTCTAATTAATTGCAAATGTTTTGTATACGGTTTTTTTTTTAAATCTCGGTTAGAATAAATTTTTTTTTTTGGGACTAGACGCTAAATGACCTGATTGTCGGAATAAATCGTGAAGCAATACAAATTATTGCTGCGAAGAAAAGAAGACGCGAACCCGTCAGCGATGTGGCAGAGTTGCAGAGGTCAGTGCTGCAAATGTGACAGGATAAAACTGTCACGTGACTGTGAGTTGTGTCGTGTGATACGCAAGGACCATCCTTGATATCACGCTCTTCCGGGCCTGGCATCTCACACGAACGATGCACTACCACTCGACCGTTCTCTGCAATTATAAAAATATTTTTTCATCACAAATAATGTGTTGCATAAGTTTTGTTTTGAATATAGTTGATGATTTTCTCTGGAGGATATCTCGTGAGCAAGTGGGTTTATGAGATTTTTTTTAAGGATCTTTTTTATACAGGATTTAATAAGCTTTAAAATGAGCAGTGGAAAAATTTGATATCGTTTTTAGTTTTGGAGATATTTCGAAAAATGTGTGAAGAAAAGATTGTCATGAATTTGAAATTTTTAGTCGATTTTGTTTTTATAATTTCGGAAAGAAGAGTTGGTTTAAATTATTTTTGGGTTAAATAGTTTTTTCTAGAGAATTTAATAAGCTTTAAAATGAGCACTGAAAAATGTCTCTATCGTTTTTAGTTTTCGAGATATTTAAAAAAGAGTACAAACAAAAATTTTGATAATCTTGAATTTTTGTTTCAGTTTATTCTACCAAAATTTGAAAGAAGAAGTAGATTTAGAAAAAAATGTTATACAACATTTTTTATAGAGAATTTAATAACCTATAAAATAAATTTTGACTGTATTTTGTATTTGCAGTAGTTTAAAAGATATTTAGAAAAGAGTGTAAACAAAAAAATTCAATGTATTAAAAAAATTACATATTCAAATAAAATTTTATAAATTTCGTCAAAATCACTGCATTTAGGAATTTTTTACTTTAAACTTTGATAGAAAATTTAATAAATTTTCAAATTATCCCTGAAAAATTTTTCCATCTTTAACATTTTTTGAATTATTTAAAAAAAAAGTGGAAAACAAAAAATTTTCTATTTTTAGAAATTTCCAAAGAACGAATAGACTTACGAAATTTTTTTATAAATCATTTTTTATAGCAAATTTAATAACCTTTCAAATGAATATTAAAAAATTTTTCTATCTCTATTAATCTTTGAGTTATTTCCAAAAGAGTACGACCCAAAAAAAATTTTTCTTTAAAAAACAATCTGTTAATTTCCTAAACCTTCGGAAAAATAAAACCAATTAAAAAAAAAATTATTTACCAAAAACCACACTCAAGGACCGTTAATTTAATAAATTTATTTAATAAATTTTGAAAAATTTTTCAATTCCTCCAACGCTCAACAAAATAATTCTGGGTGTATATCTAAATGACCCTTGAATTATACCTTTCGAACTACCAAAGTTAATTATCGTATAATTAACAAAGCGGAGGAGCAAAAATATGGCTGTTGTGCTTCAACTCGTGCAAAACCGAGCGAGACATGATCTCACGGAGTTGTCTCATGTCTAGATACATATATATATTCTCTGCACTGCTCGAGTAATGCATCATCCTTTGAATTGCCTATTCTCACAGATTGTGCACCCACGTAGATAAAATCTCCCGCGACGTTTTATTGCGTTAATTGCAAAACTACGAGAAGAAGAAAAAAAATTGTTGACAAAATGAGTCACGACGTCAGAGATCTTGTTTACCACGCCATCGCGAATTCCCCAAGGATTATACTCGCTCTGCAGGAAATTCACTAATTGTGCATAATAAATATAGCAATGGCGCATGTACACGCGAAATTACTTTAACTCGCTCAGTCAAATTATTAAACGTCTATTTGCATAACTGTGAGTACACTGAAAAAATCACTTTACAACGTGTCATTTAATTTTTTTTTCAATTTTAACGATAACAATTTTTCTTTTAGTTGAAAGACTAAAATACTAATATCTAGCGAGCATATGGAAGACTAGACGTAGTTGGAACACAGTGCCAGTTGAAACAATGACGTTAAAAAATCAATAAATAATAATAAATTAAATTTCGATAAATATTCATGTAAAGAATAACACAACAATGCATCAACACAAATTTTTTTGTTATAACTATTATAGAACAGTTGGAATAAAATATTTACTGTTTTACGCTGTCGAAAGTTACAGGCATTGCTGTTTTCTTTTTCTGATTTTACACTTATTATTTATTGCGTATGAATTTGGACGATATACTGAGTTAAATAATAGTTTATGAGCTTTAAGAAATAACTAGAAAAATGAGTTAAATAAATAAACATTATCCCTAAAAGCATATAAATCTGTCGATAATGCCTGTGTTGTCGATTGTAACAGCGTTTGGAAATGTCATTAAAATAGTCTAAAAAATTTCAAATTCAAAAAAATATTTATCTAATATACTCTGAAAATTATTTAAAAAATGAAAAATCAACGTATTGTTGTGAAAATAAAAAAATATCCCCTGTATTAAAAATCCATAAAGAAATTCAATTTTTCAGTTTATTAATGCAATAATAAATGTTTTTCATTAATAAATAAGTGCTTACAAATAAAAAGAATAATTTATTGAAAATAAGAACAATTTTATTGCAAATCTTCAATTAATAAATCTGTCGATAATGCCTGTGTTGTCGATTGTAACAGCGTTTGGAAATGTCATTAAAATAGTCTAAAAAATTTCAAATTCAAAAAAATATTTATCTAATATACTCTGAAAATTATTTAAAAAATGAAAAATCTCCGTATTGTTGTGAAAATAAAAAAATATCCCCTGTATTCAAAATCCATAGAAATTCAATTTTTCAGTTTATTAATGCAATAATAAATGTTTTTCATTAATAAATAAGTGCTTACAAATAAAAAGAATAATTTATTGAAAATAAGAACAATTTTATTGCAAATCTTCAATTAAAATCAAAGGGTGTTTCAACTGCAACCTGCTGGGTGTCAATTTCAACAGCGAACAAGTCAAAAGTTTTTTATCGATAAAAATGTAACCGATCATTGTTTTTTAATTTTTATAAATTTTCATAGGAGGATATAGTGTTGAAAACTATTGTACTAAAACTGATGGCTTAATAATTCATACTTTCAACCCAATAAATTCTAATAATATTAAATGATCGATAAAAAATGTTAAAATTATTGTGTAGTTGTTTTTATGGATTTTGATTGTTGTTATAGATTAATAAGGGTTGGGAAAATAATGACTCACCTCTTTGAACCAATTTTTTGCAGATATATTGTACGCCATAGGTGTAACCGGGGTTTCCATTAGCCTCGCACTCCTTCGTGTCACGGAAATCCTTGTGATGTTGGGTCGTGTTCATCGGGTCACCGCACTCAGGGTTACGGTCCGATCTGCAGGTCCAACATTTCAGTGCTGCGCCTATTTTTAATGAAAAAAATTCATTGTTAATATTTCTTTGACAATAGCACAAAAAAGAGATTAAAAAAAAATAATTTTACATCAAAACTTAAAGAAAAAAACGAGAAAAGAAGAAAATAATTGAAAAAAAAAAAATTTTTTTATCCTGAATTTAACGCGATTTTTCGCGTATTTAGTCGGTTTTTTTCATGATTCACATTAATTTCCCGAACATAACGACAAAAACACATAAACCAGGATAAAAAAGTAAAAAAACAAAAAAATTTTTTTTAAATAAAAAAAAATAATAATTCTTAAAATTTATAAAATTAAATTACATTTTAAAAAAACACAGTTTTTTTTAGAAAAAAAATTATTTTTCTAATTCATTCAAATAATTTCCTTATATTAATAAAAATGGAAAAAAGTTTTTTAATTTCAAAAAATATAACTTTAGCACTCTTCCAACAAAAAAAAAAAGTTTACAGATAAATTTATCGCGTGAGTAGAGACAGAGGAAAGCACAACAAATGTTTTGGCACGTCCGTACGCTGTCAGACATTTCGCAAGTTTGTGTGTATAGTGTACAACACAACCCTAAAAGACGTTTATACTTGTATCAACGCACCGTCCGGTCTATAGCGAGTCAAGCCATGTGAAGCGAAATTGCAAGCCTCATTGTACCCACCCCAAACCTAATTCCACCCAACAACTCCTAAAACATTCATCATCAAATGTTTTCCACTTCCATAAACTCCCTATGCTAAAAAAAATGAATCACCAACTATAATCCATAAGAGTCAAAAAAAAAATCATAAACATAGGCCAGTTTATACACACGGAGAGAAATATCCCAGAAAAATTGCCGTGCTGAGCAGGCGAATCCAGGTGCAAGTCTACTTTTAAGGCATAATAACCGGTAAAGAACAGAAAAAATACCACTTAGACCGAATATATTTATGCCGGCACCCAGAAAAATTTATGTACGGCACAGTAAAAATTGCCTGTTCTTGAAATGTGTCGGGATTTCTAGGACAAATAATCTAGCGAAATGCTATTTACTCATATGCAGCTCACAAATTTTGCTGTGCGCCCCGTAAATTTTACCGTGCTTGCCCAGAATTTTCCTACTTATCGGCTGTAAAATATCCTGCGCAGATGCAGCCAGCAGCACGGCTATTCAAGATGGCGTATATCTCCTTATGACCGCGTGGTAAACAACGTGTGCTTTGTGGTTTTTTAAGTTATTTTGTACCCATCACAGTGTTTGTAAAAGTTCTAGGTGAATGTAATGTAATGTAATGTAATTTTATTAAATAGGCCGTAGGACAAAGTCCTTTAACGGCCTAAAGACGATACAAAAAATGTACAGAGTTATAAAGACGCACGTAAGTGCAAACAAACAACAGAAAAAATGCTAGTTATAGTTTTATA
>MVJL01003864.1:0-38177 GCA_002156465.1 Macrocentrus cingulum
CCTTATTTCGCGAGATATCGAAGAAAAACGAAAAATAATGTTTTCCGACCGCAGCGCCACCCCGCGGTAAATTGCCGAACTAAATTTTCCATGAAAAATTCGTCGATTTGCCTGAAAAAATTAGTTCCGCAATTCGCCGCGGGGTGGCGCCGCGGTCGCAAATCGTGATTTTCCGTTTTTCTTCGATATCTCGCGAAATAAGGCAGATATCAAAAAATGTTACTCTTTATAAATTATTGAAAATTAAATTCCCTACAAATTATTTATGATAAAATTTTCTGTAGCTCTTAATCTGTGGCCAGAAAATGCAAAAAACTGAATTTAGAAAAATGTTTTTTTTTTCGTGATTAAAGGCTTTTAATTAGTCTAATTATCAGTTATATACTATAATAAGTTGTTTAATCTATGAAATTAGCGTTATTTTAGTGTTTTAAAAAAAGTCAGATTTTTTTAGCGTCGAAAAAACACTAAAATAACGCTAATTTCGTCGATCAAACAACTGTTTATCATACATAATTGATAATTAGAGTAATTAACAGCCTTTAATCGGGAGAAAAAAAATATTTTTTCAAATTCGATTTTTTTCATTTTCTGACTACAGATTAAGAGTTACAGAAAATTTTACTCAACATAATTTGTAGAAAATTCAATTTGCAATAATTTATAAAGAGTAAGATTTTGCGATATCTCCCTTATTTCGCGAGATAGCGAGGAAAAACGAAAAATCACGATTCGCAACCGCAGCGCCGCCTCGCGGCAAATTGCAGAACTAATTTTTTCGACACATTCTCGAGTTTTTCATGAAAAATTTAGTTCTGCAATTCACCGCCACATGGCACTGCGGTCACCCAAAATAGAATAGTCGCAAGAAACCCTGCAAGATGGCGCCACAGGTGCTGAAGTTGAATTTTATTTGAATAATTTATTTAAAAAGAAGAATTTTAATTTAAAAAAAAAAACATTTTACCACAAAAAAAAATATCATACGCCAGATTCGAACCCGCGCCCTGGGACTTCGCGTGCAGACACTTAGTCCACTGGACCACAATGTACTAACGGAAAAAAGCGATATTAGTTATATATGCCTTACACATTTCATTAATTTTCAAAAAAAAAAAATTTTTTTTTGTATTTTGAGCGCGGAAAATTGTTTTTATTAATGTAGTTAATGATAATACATTAAAAAATCATTTATTTAATGGACGGGGCAGGTTTTATAGCCAAAAAATCCGAATTTTTTCGGCTTCACAAACAGACGGAAATAATGCGAATTTCTTGGTTTAAACTACTTTTTATCACATATAAATAATAATTAGAGTGATTACTTACCTTTGATGACGAAAAAAAAAATATTTTTTCAAATTTAGTTTTTTGCATTTTCTGGCTATAGATTGAGAGCTACAGAAAATTTTACGGAACATTATTTATAGAAAATTTAATTTTAAATAATTCATGAAGAATGAGATTTTTCGATATCTTCCTTATTTCGCGAGATATCAAGGAAAAACGAAAAAACACAATATTTGCTGGATTAGTTCGGTGCGCCGGTTGCTAGATGGCGCCACATGTCCTAATATTTCCGTTTTTCCTTAAAAAACACCGGAAGAACGCATTTTTATGCAGTTTTCGACACTGGATCTTGTATTTCCGTTTTTCTTCGATATCTCGCGAAATAAGGCAGATATCAAAAAATGTTACTCTTTATAAATTATTGAAAATTAAATTCCCTACAAATTATTTATGATAAAATTTTCTGTAGCTCTTAATCTGTGGCCAGAAAATGCAAAAAACTGAATTTAGAAAAATGTTTTTTTTTTCGTGATTAAAGGCTTTTAATTAGTCTAATTATCAGTTATATACTATAATAAGTTGTTTAATCTATGAAATTAGCGTTATTTTAGTGTTTTAAAAAAAGTCAGATTTTTTTAGCGTCGAAAAAACACTAAAATAACGCTAATTTCGTCGATCAAACAACTGTTTATCATACATAATTGATAATTAGAGTAATTAACAGCCTTTAATCGGGAGAAAAAAAATATTTTTTCAAATTCGATTTTTTTCATTTTCTGACTACAGATTAAGAGTTACAGAAAATTTTACTCAACATAATTTGTAGAAAATTCAATTTGCAATAATTTATAAAGAGTAAGATTTTGCGATATCTCCCTTATTTCGCGAGATAGCGAGGAAAAACGAAAAATCACGATTCGCAACCGCAGCGCCGCCTCGCGGCAAATTGCAGAACTAATTTTTTCGACACATTCTCGAGTTTTTCATGAAAAATTTAGTTCTGCAATTCACCGCCACATGGCACTGCGGTCACCCAAAATAGAATAGTCGCAAGAAACCCTGCAAGATGGCGCCACAGGTGCTGAAGTTGAATTTTATTTGAATAATTTATTTAAAAAGAAGAATTTTAATTAAAAAAAAAACATTTTACCACAAAAAAAAATATCATACGCCAGATGCGAACCCGCGCCCTGGGACTTCGCGTGCAGACACTTAGTCCACTGGACCACAATGTACTATCCGAAAAAAGCGATATTAGTTATATATGCCTTACACATTTCATTAATTTTCACAAAAAAAAAATTTTTTTTTGTATTTTGAGCGCGGAAAATTGTTTTTATTAATGTAGTTAATGATAATACATTAAAAAATCATTTATTTAATGGACGGGGCAGGTTTTATAGCCAAAAAACCCGAATTTTTTCGGCTTCACAAACAGACGGAAATAATGCGAATTTCTTGGTTTAAACTATTTTTTATGACATATAAATAATAATTAGAGTGATTACTTACCTTTGATGACGAAAAAAAAAATATTTTTTCAAATTTAGTTTTTTGCATTTTCTGGCTATAGATTGAGAGCTACAGAAAATTTTATATGACATTATTCGTAGATAATTCAATTTTAAATAATTTCTGAAGTATGACATTTTTCGATATCTCCCTTATTTCGCGAGATATTAAGGAAAAACAAAAATTACAAGAGAACAATGGAAAATTAGTTCCTCCAGCCGACTGCGAGATGGCGCCACAAGTCTGAAAATTTACGTTTTTCCTTAAAAAACAGGGGAAAAACGCATTTTTATGCAGTTTTCGACACTGGATCTTGTATTAGAATTAATTTACTATTTTTTAAGCAACTCCCCGATGCTCTACGGTAAAATAAATTTTCGAAAAAATGAGAAGGGTCCCCTCTTCTCATTTTTCAATTCAGTTTTTCGCGATTTCCGGCCAAAGATTGATAGTTAGAGAAAATTTTTTAAAATGTTTTTTGTAGAAAATTTGATATCCAACAATTTATTAAGAGTAACATTTTTCCATATCTCTCTTATTTATCGAGTTATTGTTAAAAAACCACTATTGATTTTAGTTTTTCCGTAATAACTGGGTAAATACGCAAGATATCGCAGAATTTCATTCAACATAAATTATAGGGAATTAAATTTGCTATAAAAAATGTTCTATAAAATTTTCTGTAACTAGCGATCCGTAGCCACAATTCCTAAAAAACTGAATTTAAGGAAAAAAAAATTTTTTGTCATTCAAGCGTTAGGTAAGTGCTTAAATAAAGTAGATTAACTGTTATATATCGCATAAAAAAAGATGTATAAAGTAAACAAAGCTAATTAAAAAAAAAAAAAAAATTTATTAAGAGTAACATTTTTCCATATCTCTCTTATTTATCGAGTTATTGTTAAAAAACCACTATTGATTTTAGTTTTTCCGTAATAACTGGGTAAATACGCAAGATATCGCAGAATTTCATTCAACATAAATTATAGGGAATTAAATTTGCTATAAAAAATGTTCTATAAAATTTTCTGTAACTAGCGATCCGTAGCCACAATTCCTAAAAAACTGAATTTAAGGAAAAAAAAATTTTTTGTCATTCAAGCGTTAGGTAAGTGCTTAAATAAAGTAGATTAACTGTTATATATCGCATAAAAAAAGATGTATAAAGTAAACAAAGCTAATTAAAAAAAAAAAAAAACTGCAAACCTCTGGACTCGATCCCACGACTTCTACTTCAACGTGCAAGCGCTCTATCCCATAGACTATTGTTCAGTCTTTGAATGAATGAAATATTACTGATATATAAAGAACACATTTCATTTATTTAAAAAAAAATTTTTTGATAATTCTAGCGCAGCAAAATTATTATCATTTTTTTTCAATTTAAAATAAGAAAAAAGTAATTTATTTTGCTATTATGGATCAAAGTCGAATTCGGCAAGGACGCAGGCATGTACCGTGGTACCGTACGTCATATATGCACACAAGTGTCTTCTGAGAACCTTGGCTGACTGCCAGGATCAAAGTCGAATTCGGCAAGGACGCAGGCATGTACCGTGGTACCGTACGTCATATATGCACACAAGTGTCTTCTGAGAACCTTGGCTGACTGCCTAACTAAGCACTCTTGAGCGTTTCCAAGCACACCTGCCACCGTCGAGTGACTGCGTCAAGATGCGTCCATGAACACATACACACAGTTGCAAAAACATACGTATGTGTAGTATATGGCTGACTGCCCAACTAAGCACTCTTGAGCGTTTCCAAGCACACCTGCCACCGTCGAGTGACTGCGTCAAGATGCGTCCATGAACACATACACACAGTTGCAAAAACATACGTATGTAGTAGTATCGGAGTATCTAAAAAAAAAAATTTCCGAATGTTTTCGATATTTCGAAATATATCATCTGTGAAAAATTGTCTCAACAAGTGTAATGCTCACCGTTGGGATGCTTGAATCCCCTCGTGTAAGGAATTACAAGCTGACGCCAAAATTTCCAACACTAGGAAAAGCATGCTTAACAACATAATCTAACCAACAACTGATGAGCATTGAAAAGCGACATTTCGCGAGGAAAACTCGAGTAAACCATAGCAATCACGTAAAATTCTGGCCGATAACCAATAGAATCCTTCTCTATTCGCCGAACGATCTGAAAAATCATGGCACAGTCCTCGAGTGGCACATCGTCGCGACGATACGCCAAAGACCACGATTCTGGGGTGACTTCACGCCTGGGTAGCTGCGATAGTGAGTGGGAAACAAAAGAGGTAGGTAAAAAAAACCTTTAACATGCATAAACCAACTAAAAACTCTGTATCGTAGGCATTACGGCAGCGAGAGCTCGAGGAAGCTCGCGCGCGGGCAGCGCAGATGGAGAAAACGATGAGATGGTGGTCGGATTGTACGGCAAACTGGCGCGAAAAGTGGAGCAAAGTGCGAAACGAACGAAACAAGTGTCGAGAAGAAATAAAACTTCTTCGAACAAAACTGGAGGCCTCAATAAAAGAATCCAACAGCCACAAACACGATTCACAAGACTTGGGACACCAGAACGAGCAATTGCGAAAGGAACTGGCTCAAATACAGGCATTACTACGGCAGCAGGGGGTGCTGGGCCACACGGGGGACTCACCACTGGCTCTGAGCGAGCTGCTGGACCTGTGCAAGGGCCCAGCAGAGCCGGCGGAGCGAGATATCGAGGAGTACGTGCTGCAGGGAGCAGTTCCAAAGCACGCAGTCGAGCTGTATGAGGGTTCAATGGACATTTTGGAGCGTGATATCGCCAAACTCGTGCAGGAGAAGGTGCCAGACGAGATACAAACTTCCCCGGACGCGGACCCCGTGCGTGTGAGCATGGCAATGCTGAATTTAGGCTTGAAAGAAGCGAAAGCACTGTCTAGCGAGGCAGAGTCGCGTGCAGAAGTCCTCCAGCTGCGTGCACGGTGTGACGAGCTCGCTCAGGCCCGGGCGGACATCGCGAAGGAACTCGCCGACCTCAAGGACCAGTATCAGATCGAGATAATGGCCGCGCAGGCCGACCTGCTGGACGAGGCTGCCAATCGTGAGGCCATGGATCAGAGGTTGAATGAACTGCGCGCCGAGTTGGAGCGTCTTCAGGGTGAAAATGCCGCAGAGTGGGGCCGTCGTGAACGACTCGAGAGCGAACGCAATGGACTCGATCGCGAGAATAAGCAGCTGAAAAGCGAGATGCGTGAACTCGCTGAGCGACTGGAATCTCGGCGTGTCCGGCCCGTGTCAGCGATGGAGAGCGATCGACAGTTGCAGCAGGAGCTGATGGACATGCGCCATGCCAATGCTAAGATAAAAAAGGCCCTGACTGAAAAAACAACTGAGTTGACTCATGCTCTGCGCCGTTCGGAACAGTACGAGGCCGAGGTGAAGCGCGTTCGTGCGCGGGTTGAGGAACTCAAAAAAGAGCTTGCCGCCGCTCAGGATGAGGTTGATGCTACGACAACCACTGTTCGTAGGCTGCAACGTGCTAATGAGGACCTCGTGGAACAGCTCGAGTCGGCGAACATTCAGATTGAACATTTTCGAAACAGTTCTGATGCCGCGCCCGATCTTGTGCCAGACGACAAACGCGAGGATGAGGATAGTAAAAATTCTAGTGCGAGTTATGAACACCTAAAAGGGTAGAAATACGTATATTATGTTGGAAAAATTGCATTTCAAAGATATTTTCAATAATTTTAGGAGAAATTCGAAGGTTTATTGCGGGTTTGATTGTGTTCAGTTGATAATTTTATTGATATTGTAATTCAGCTTTGATTACAGACTTTCGCATGTGATTGGTCAGACTAATGGCATGGTGATATTTTTTGTTTAGAATTACTTCTACAAAAATCAGGTTTTTTAAGTCAATATGTGAGGAATAAGTGAAAAATTGAGTATTATATATGAATTTTAAGTGGAAATTGTGTAAAGTTACAAATCTAAATACTACGGCTGAGATTTTGGCTGACATTTTGTGAATATGGGGAAATAACAGAACCTAGAAACAAAGGGTGAGTAGGAACTTAGAAACAAATATTCGTTCTCAATTTAACTATAAATTGTAACCTGTTAAAAACTTACCATAAGCCGCCAAGATATGTGCAACGTAAATGTAAATAACTTGCTGCATTTTTCAAAACTAACTTAAAGTCATCAAAAGCACGCAAAGATCTTTTAACAACAGTAGGCGAGTTAATGTCGATTCTATTGTGATTGATTAGCCATATATTGAAATAATTTATCATAAATTTAAAAGTTAAACGAATACTTGTTTACTTGTTCCCACTTTTACAATGTTTTTATAGCAGTGTATTCGCTAAATGAGGTTATAAGCTATACACAGATTTTATATAACCCTCAAAAAATACCACCATCTTTAGTATAACCTGCAAAAGTCTACTCCCTCTGTTTCAATGAAGATTGTACATTTTTTTCTATTTATATTTTTGTATTTTTTTAAAAGAAAAATCCTCATTTTATATTCAGAGTCTTGTCACAGAATTTTTGAAGATATAGTGTAAATAATATATCATATAGTTTCAACAAAAACTTAAAAGTCGTTTGCTTGATGAAAATAGTGATAAGACTCAAAGACTTGATGTAAAATGTTTATTCATTGTATAAGTGGATTTAATATATTACATTATTATTAGTAGTTGAAAAAAAATCATTGCATTGTTTTATTTTTCACCAGTTTTCAATTCAACTTTCACTAGAAAAATCAGCATTTTATGGGAGTTCCGTCAGAGTTCGTTGGTAGTTTCGGTTTGCAGATCTTTGTTCGTCCATTGGATCCATGCACAACATTGCATGAAAAGGTAAAGTAGCCACATGTTGAGGTTTTCGTGTAGTATCGGTGTTCGTACTTTCTCCGAGAGTCGCCAAGCTTCCCGGCGACACTGTTGGTGACTGTGTAGTAATTGGAAGTCATCGGGGAAGTATTAACAACCAGTTTGGATTCGTCATGATCTGAAAATCAGGTGAAAAATTAACTTTAGTTTCGAAACTAAACTCACTCTCTATCCGTACTTAATTGTCTCGTGGCAACGCCTGGCCTAGTCCTCGAGAGTCCTTCGGGGTTCCTGCGCTCACTAGTGAACGACTTAGTCCCTAACTTGGCTGCGGGAGCGATTCTAGACGTGCGAGGTGTAGTTCTAGACGTGGTCGCAGGCCGAAGCGAGGTATGGCGATCACTAGCGGTTACAACTCGAGTCCGGAAACCTGGAGGAATACTGTGGTTCGTGACTCTCATTCTAGGGGTTGTTGTGACGACATGCATGATGTATTTTCCAGTGTATGGTCGTGATTCGATCCCATTCCTCGTCCTGGCAGAGCCTTTGGTTTCAGGGGCTTCGTAGTCTTCGTCCTCATACTCTTCTTCGCTGTATTCGTCATCCTGGTCGGATATCCGAACGAGGGCCGTCCTGCGAGAGCTGGAACTTGTTTTAACAACTTCCTCGGGCAACTCTGTCGACTCCTCTTCCTCTTTTTTCTGCGGTGGCTTCAAGGGCTCAAGCTTGTTAAATCGCTTGAACAACCCGGGATCGGGGTTCGTGAAGTTGAACGGCTTTCTTGCGGCTGACCCAGAGCCAGATCCAGCCTGTGCTGCACCGTTGTATGTAATTCCGTACTGAAACTCGCCTTCGATTTGGGACTGAGACTGGCCTCGATGTGTGCCACTCTGCGCGGAAGCCGTACCGCCACCGCTGAACGGCTTAGTGCGGCTTTTTTCAGACTTTCCATTGCCTGAGTAGGGCTGGAAGCCAATTTGAGCTTGGCTGGAGGTGCTACCCTCTCCATTGGCTTGAGCATCAGCCATACCACCTTTGGCGCTTGCCTGGACTTGGGAGTTGCTGTCGTGATTCCAGCCATTGCTCTGGGCACTCGTAATCGTTTCGCCGCTTTCAGGGTTCAGCTGCACCTGCGCCTGACTCTTGCCCTGGCCTCCCGAGCCTTGAGCGCTGCTCATAGCGCCCTCTTTCCCACCAGAAACCTGTGTCTGCGCCGACTTGTGAGGGTCGTTGATACCAGCTTGCGCTGAAAACGACCCCGAGCCCTCATAGACACCGCTAACTTGTGACTGAGCCACTCCGGAGCCGTATTTGCCGTCTGCGGAGGCGCTGGCCTGAGTTCCTTTGTCTGTTTGCTTCACAGAGCTGGATGCATGCGAATCGCCATCCTCTGTCACTCCAGGCGCTCCGCCTGGATAGAGGTTTGGTAAATTGATGGATCCAGATGGTGGAATCGCGCCGGGATAGTGCGGGACTGATTGGATTCCAGTTGTGGGAAGGAAATACTGAGGATAAGCAGCTGGATAGTTTCCTGAAGGAGAAATTTGACTTGGATATGGTCTAGGATAGCTGCTAGTTGGACTTTGTAGATACGGTCCTAGATCCGGGGATACACCTGCTGGATAAGTCGAACCTCTGGAAGGCGTTCCTGAACTTCCAGGATAAGTTCCGGGAACTGTGATCGGAGAAACTCCAGGGTACATTTCACCACTTGGTAAGCCACTCGAGGGTTGGATCTGTCCAGGAAACTTTACTCCAGGACTACCGGGATATGTTTGTGAAGTTTCTGAACCTGACGATGGTGGCGAAATACTAGCTGTAGGCATTTTATTGCCTCCCGGAATGCTTGGGGTTTGAATAAAGCCTGGATACATACCGCCGGGGTAACTGCGGTCTCCAAATGTCGGCTGAGCACTTCCTGGATACATTCCAGGCACTTTGGAGTGGTCGGTAGATGGTACAACGCCAACGGGATGAGTTCCAGGGATGATCTCGCCACTAGGTAAAAATACACCTCCAGGATATGTTCCGGGAGCTGTAGGCATTCCATCTGATGGTCTGGAGCCTCCAGGATACATTCCGGGCATACCAAAACTACCGGGCGGTGAAATACCGGCGTGTGGATATGTTCCAGGTGTCTGTACTTTACCAGTCGGTGATAAAATACCTCCAGGGTATGACCCTGGAACTCCAGAAGTTCCAGGCGGCAGCGGACTCCCTGCTGGGTACACTCCGAGAGCTCCTGGATATTCAGGCGGGGACAAAACTACTCCTGGGTATGTTCTCATGTCTCCAGGTTCTCCAGTAGTTGGCACTTTACCTACTGGATAACTTCCAGGAACTCCTGTCGAACCAACCGGTAATGCAACGCCTCCGGGATATGTTCCTGCACCTCCCGGATAAATTCCAGTCATTCCAGGGCTACCACCAGGTGCCATGACACCTGGAGGATAAATTACTTGTCCTCTCGGAGCAATACCAGGTATTGCGCCGCTAGGATATGCTCCAGGAGACCCAGGTTCTCCTCTTATTGGTGTTAAAACTCCAGGATAGCTTCCTGATCCCGCTTGACCACCTCCAGGCGGCAGATAATTACCAGGGTAGGTTCCAGAGACTCCAGGCCCTGCGATGGGGGGAATGACACGTCCTGGAGCGGATCCTGATGTAGGTGATCTCCCTCCCGGTGAATATATGGCTCCAGGATATAGTCCTGGAATTGCAGGCGTTCCGCTTAACGGTATAGAACCTCCAGGATCCATTCTGGGTACTTGGGAACCTTCACCAGGTAAAACGCCGCTGCTTGGATAATTTTCTGATGCTCCAGGGCCTTCTCCAGGTAGTAAGACACCTCCTGGGTACACACCAGGACTTGTCACGCTACTACCAGCTGGAATATAGCCTGGAGGATATATTTTTGGCACGCCTGGAGCTCCTGAAACTCCACCTGGCGGCGGTGACATTCCTATACGACCTTCTATAGTTCCAGGGAAAGTTCCTGTGATGCTTGGCACTTCTACTCCAGCTCTTCCATAAATTCCAGGTAGTCCTACACCTCCTCCAGGTGATAATATTCCCCCGGTAGTACCGAAACAGTCTTCGCAACCTCCGCCACCTGCTGACATGCTCTGTGCCTGTCCCATTCCATTGGTACCACCTTTATAAAAAATCTTTTTGAATCTCGTAGCTCACATTTCTGGATCTAGTCAATTTTTTCCTCCATTTTTTATGAAATTAACTACAAAAATATTTATACAATTTTAATTTAAAACGGATTAATCTCGGAGCAAAAAAAATCGAGCGTAATACGTTATTTTATATAAAATTATTAATATTGAGTTGTGGTATAAGGATCAGGTTAAAAATTAATTTTGAGTGTATTATAAGCTCAAAAAGGATATATTTTTTCATCACGGAAAATTCTAGTTTCATATACAATGTACACATATATAAAATTTGTGATGTAAGGTTTAATAATGGTTTAAAATCATTTGTTTTGTTATTTATTATTGATAAATTTGGGTATTAGTTTTTGCGTAACCACTTACTGACAGCAGCCCTGGAGGACGCATCAGTGGCTGCAGCCTCGGCCTTGCCATTTTCTGTGCCTCCGAGGTTCAGATACTGAGACTGCGTCTGCCCCCGGAAGCGGCTTCCATGAGATCTTTGGCGACGTGTCCTCAGGAGTTCACCGAACCTAACAGCTCTCCGTCTGCGTCCCCCCAACAATGTTTTTACCAATTCACTTGGGTGGTGTGAGTGGTGGTTACTGGGTTGGAGGGAAGTCTTTGAACGATGCGCTGAGATCTGAATTTTTCCAATTATTCAGGTAAAAAAATATATCTATTTTTTAGATATTTAAAAAAATGAAAACAGTTTAACTTACCTTTGTGTCATCGACGGAACTTATTGAATCTGACGCTGGAGAACTCCCAGATTTGAGGCCAGAATCACTCCGTCCGATACTTGAAGCCACCAGGCAAAATAGGACGATAATCGACAGCCACATGTTTACCGATGTCTCTTCAAAGCTCGACTGCGGGGTTCAGGTGACTCCATTCCTAAGCTCGCTTCCCCTTCCTATGTGGCACGAAGCGATGAAAAATGGAGCTGTAACGAACACTGGGAAGTTCTATATATGAATTTTTTTTCTTTTCAATGACATTCTTTGAATACTTATTGGAAGATGTTTATCTGCTGCCCTCAATTGAAAAAAGTCATATATTATTCTTTAATTTCTATTTTTTCGAAAAAATATTCAGACAATTATAACGGTTCTATCAGCATTTTTTTGTAATTCTTATAATTCTCCATAAAAAAAAAAGAAAAAAAGTTTTTTAATTTATTCTATATATCGTCTTTTTTTCTTTTGAATTTATTGCAAAACTCATTACATTAATAGATTTATTATAAAATTTTTTTTTCAACTTAATATTATAATATAAATTCAATTTTCCGCTGAACTTTACTGACCATCACTCTTCTTTGCATCTATGTATATATGCAATCGCAGTATCGATTTCTGCCTGATTAATTCTCCTAGCATCGTTCCAGTTATTTCTTGCAGTTTGTTAGCACTGAACAAAACGACCCGTTGTGTCAAGTCTGTAACTAAACCACTTTTTCAATGGAAAAAAAATTAAAATCAACTTCTCATTATCAATGTCGACTATTTTTATTACAAATTTTTATATTTATTGACAAGATTGTTTCATATAGTTTGTAAAAAACACTAAGAAAACATATATTTTTTCCGTAAATTATACAGGCACTCTGGTGTATATATTTATATATAAATGGCTTTATTGAAAATCTAAAAACACTTAAACAATAGGTAAATTGAAATATTTACATTTTATATCAGTTAAAAATTAATTTACAATTTTGGGGAATGCTATTTACAATTGTGACTAGGTCAAACACGAGTTATATTATATAAAGACGGCTTAAGTAATGCCTCGTCAAGTTTTTTAAATTAATTTTTATTTTCTAGAGTATTTTAAAAATACCGTGACTTTAATATTTGCGCGTCAGTCGACAAAAATCGCAATACTTCTAGGATCTTTTCTTTTCTCCTAGATTGTATTTTACAATCGTTCGCTGGGAGAAGTCCTCCGTAAGGCGAAAAAAAAAAAGAAAACAAATTCGACTAGTTCACACTCGGCCTGTCGTCGAATAACGACTGACATTTTTTTTCGTTATAATTTCAATTTTTGCCTATATAATTATAAATAAGTGTCTATTAATTCTCTTTAGCTGCTTTTCGAAGAGCTTCTATTCACAAGAATAATTTTTACTTCATACACTCGAATTTTTATATATTGTATAAAATTTTTTTTTATAGCAAATTATATTGTCTTTAAAAAATCTTTTATTTATATTTTTTTCGTAGTTTATATAATTTTCGAGATATTTGTGGAAAAAAAAAAAAAAATCGATTTACTTGTTCTTACAAATATCTAGAAAACAACATAAATACGAAAAAAATAAAAAAACTTTTGTAGAAAATCTATTGTTTCAAAATAATTGAAAATTTCGAAATATTTTTAATTAAAATTTTTTCGCTCGAAAAATTTTTTGTTTTTCTTTTTAAGTTTATCCAAAAAATTGCGTTATAAATGTTTTACTTTTTCTTGTCAAAACTTTTCAAAATTAGGCAAAATAAACCTCAAATGACCTTAAAACATCGCATATATAAGTGTATACAACTAAATACTCACTTTTTCTCAAACCTCGATAAATATAAACAACAAAAAACAGGTTTTTTTTCGTACTGTACTATTATAACTAATGGTCCCTAACAGAAAGACGAGTGGAATCTAATTAATCGAGCCCGAAATAAATTTGGGCCTTCAGACCCTAATTGTGGGCCCAATCGTACCTTACTGTCCAAAATTCAACACTTGACCCGATATGGTTTGTCAACAAGATATGTACACTAACCCGACCAATTATGTAAAAAATTGGGACTCAATTTGGCAATTTTGGGCCCAATTGTACCTGACTATATGGATTTTGCTCCCTCCCAATTAATTGCTTGCTCGAAAGAAGCCTAGAAAAAATTACCTAAAAAATTGGGACTTAAGCCCCCTATTAAAATGGGCCCAATGATATATACATGAAAAAATTAAATCGACTATCCAAATTTTTGGCATTACGAAATGTTATCTACTACAAAACTTTTTAAAATCAATTTTCTACAAAAAATTTGGGACTAATAGCCTCGATTTCGAGTCCAACGGTTCTTGACTATTCAAACTTTGGGTCCAATTCAATGGTGCATTTTAGAAATATTTAAAAATCAATTAACTGACAATATAGGACCCAATCGTGCTGCTACACTCGAATATGAGGTCGAATAAACATTGTAAATGTCGCACGATTCGAAAGTTTATTTGAACGGTCTAAATTGGGCATTATGCCCCATGGCGCTTAATTATATATTTAAAAATATTTTTAAAAATGGCACTTTAAGCTACAGCAAAATTAAATCCGACTGTGCTGGGCCGGGAAAACGCAGAGGGTCTCATTGGGTCCGAAAAATCGAAGGCACCAGTGTCGCTGATGCGTTTTGGATTGGCAGAAATGACAGAAGTGCGAATGACCATTCTTGACAGGTCGTCTTTGCGATCAGGCTCGAGATCGACAGGTAGACTCGACTTTCCGTGTCGAATTATCGTGGAAAATGTTACAGGTGGCGCTACCGACTCGAGGGGAAGTCCTGGACGAGGTACGATGACGCTTGTTGGCGAGGAGGTCACTCCTGGAGGTGGTTTGGCCACTGATGTGGTGACTCCGGTGTCAGGGACACCATCTCGCT
This sequence comes from Macrocentrus cingulum, assembly GCA_002156465.1. Classification (NCBI taxonomy): domain Eukaryota; kingdom Metazoa; phylum Arthropoda; class Insecta; order Hymenoptera; family Braconidae; genus Macrocentrus; species Macrocentrus cingulum. The sequence goes on from MVJL01003864.1 coordinate 14,432, forward strand.
TCTCTGAGGGTGCACGAGGGTGCGCACGCATACAAGAAGACTCCTCGTGCTTGTAGAGGTAGGATTTCAGAGCAAAAGCTTTCCCACAGCGCCCGCACACATGTGGTTTGGTGTTTGAGTGCGTTTGTACGTGGGCTCGCAGATTCGACTTGTCCGCAAAGGCCTTGTTGCAGATTGTACATTTGAACGGTTTTTCTCCTGGAAATAATATATAAACGATTTTAAAAAATACACTTGTTATATTTCATTTTAAATAATATTTACGCAAATATGATATTACTTCATATTTTGTTGGTTGTTAATGTAATCGATTTTAAAAATTAATATTAAGTTATAATTTGATTTTTACAGTGAAAAATTTCAATTAAAAATTGAATTAAAAACAATGAATTACATAAATATTACATACCTGTATGCGTGCGAATGTGTCCCTGCAGAAGCCACGGCCTGGAGAAGCACTTGCCACAATAGTGGCACTTGCAGCCCTGATTATGCGTGCGCACGTGCATGCTAAACGCGGGCATGCTAACATAGACCTTGTCACAGTGGGGGCAACGCCGGGCCTTCTTGTCCCCCAGCGAGCGATGGGTCTGTCGGTGGCGCGCGAGGTTAGAGGAGGTCGAGTACTTCTTGCCGCAATCTGGGCACTCGTGGTCTTCGCTGTCGTCCCCTCGTGCGGCCTCTGGGCCTCCCGGAGCTCGCCGACCACCGGTGGCAGCCTTGCGCTCGCCCTCGATCCTCTCGAAGAACAACCGAGTCCGCTCCCGTAGACTGAGCTCGGCACTCTGTCGCTTCTGAGCGCTGTAGAGGGCGCTCGGATGCACCAGAGTGCCGGCCGCGGCAGCCAGGCTCACCTCCGCCAACTTTGTTAGGTTATAAAGCTCCTCCGGACACTCGGAGGACGTCTCACTGCCGCAATCGCTCACTCCATCGCTCGTTGGCTGACTCGAACTGTATTCCGCTACTTTCACCCCGCGCTCGGGGCTGTAACCTGGGAAAACACCAACATTATAACCCTTGAACACGAGTGTATTCTAATAAAAAACTTAATTTACTTCGAGAAATGGCTTCGATCATTTTTTTTTTACACTTTATCTTGCGAGTTTTATGGCAAGGATCGATTTTTTTTCTTCTTTAAACAACACCATGTTTGTTAAACTATTTGTAAATTAATTATAAATTAATAAAACTTAAATTAAAAGTTTTTTTTTTTACCGAAATATAGTAAATACGATGAATCACACACTTTAAAGCCCGGCTGGTGACGAGCATGTTTGTTAATTTCTTCCCGCGCGAGTCATGTTAAAAATTCGGTTTAATGATGTCTCACATGAAATTAATAAATTTTGAAAAGTGATGATTTTAGACTCACCTCTGTCGGCATGAAACTCGGCGGCATTGTACCTTCGGTGTGTGATGAGGAAGGCCCGTGGCATTGTAAAAGCACACACCACTGCGTCACTTTTGTCCACAAGCACTTTCGCGATACGTCGACTAGCACTGACGGCAGTGTCGGCACGGAATATTCGGTCCGGCAAACGTAGCACGGCTACTTATAGCCATTGCGCCACCCGGCCCCCACCATGCCAAAGCTGCTACCACCACGCGCGATGGCATGTGCCAGCTCCCCTCCGCGCTTAGCGCAAGGTACTTCTCCGACTCTGGACAAAGAGCAGCTGAGCTCACGTCCAGTTCCCATTTTGGCGACGTCCTGATTGAATATCACGCGACTCCAGCTGAGGGCTGGAGTCTATTTTTACGTTGCGGATGGTCCTGATGCGGGATAAAAGCCCCGACTGAATGAATGCCACGCGGGTTAGTCAGCATCCGCGCGGCTAAATTCGGCGGGCGCTTGGCTTCAAGCCAGAAGAACCACCCAGCACCAACCTGTGCTTCGAGATCGGACTTTTCCGTCGTGAAAACGCCCACGGGCCATCCGCGAAAATGCAAACAGGTGTCGAATTATTTTTAGGGCTTTTTTCTCGTCAGTTAATGGACTCTCGTGTTTGAACACGTGATCATATATAGCGTCCAAAAACACTCCATTAATCGAACTGTTTTGATGCGGACAGAATTCTACCCTCTCTTTTATTTAATAAAATCAACGAAGATTTCACTGTCATTCTAAAACTATTATTTTTTGTGTTTAGTTGGATATCATCAAGGTAATTTTTGGAAGAAAAATTTCTTCCTGCTAGTCCAGTATAGATCTAAAAAAAAAAAATCATCCGGAAACGCGAGGATGGGCCTCGTCAACCCAAAAGTGAGAAACTCGGTAATGGGTGCCCTCCCCATGTCAATGAATCTGAGAATCGGGTATTTACTGTCATCGTTTAGATATTCCAAGGGGCTGATGGCCATCAGGGGCGGGGAATTTCGACGCGTCGAAATTGTCGACGTGGGGTTGGATCCGCGCTATTTTCGGGCTTCCGCGGCTGCTGCAGCTGTCTTGTGGGTAAACCACCTCGTCGAGAACATCGACCTTCGACGATTTGGATATCGCCCCGGCGTTTGCAGAGCATTTAATCCAAGCTAGAGCGAAAAATCCAGAGATTACGTTGCTTCACGGATGCTTTTTCGTGGTTTCTTATCGAAATTTCTTCGGCAAATTTATGATTCTCTGTCTCTAGGACGTTGCAAACAGGCTTGGGAGTTTTGTCTGGAGAATGACAGACTCGGTTTAAAGATCTTGGCCAACTGCCACCGAGATGCTCAGACGTTTGCGTGTTTTACACATGGGTTCCCAACCTCCCAGTGAGTATTCAAGTGTCCGTCAACGGTTTTCGCCCCGAAACGACATCAGCGAGCGACGAGTCATCTTTGGAAAACCCAGAAAAAAATTGTCATCTCATGCTAGGACAATTTAATCCTGGTAATTTTCCAAAATTATATAAAGACCCGTTTATTTCTAATATAATTCTATTTATTTTATATTTTTGTAATTTTTTGGAAATGTAAAGATTATATAATAACTGAGCTCGTGTCAAGTACCTATATACAGGTTGATAAAAAATTAGGTGAAAAAAATTCTGGCGCCGACAAAAAAATTGTTGGAAAATACGAAGGGTCTATGGCCACCTCAATGACCCCAAGTTTCCGCCTAATAGAAAAAAAAGCAAACTTTCAAATCCTCACTTAATCTTTTTTTATATACACATACTTCCGGGCGATTTAGAGGTTATGTGCGCAAAATGAACGATAATATCTCGCGGATAGCGACTATACCATCGCAGCCCAATAAAACTGGTAGGCTAGGTCAGTGCTCTTTGTACGAAATCCACTGGGTCTTTATTCGCGCGGGTGGGTCTGACAATGGCCAAACCACTCGGCGGTTTGGGCTCTTCGCAGGTGGTGCGGACCGATGCCAAGGGGTTAGAAAGACAGGCGATCAGCTGGCACGAAGATAAAATGGGGAACGACATCCTGTTCTGCAGTCGACTACATTCAGAGCCTATGTCCATTCATCAACCACGAGTTTTTAATTTGAAATGAACATGCATGGATTCTCGAAAGAAAATTAATCATCACGTCAATTTGTCTCTAACCGGAAACATTATAATCTTTTATATGGATTATTAACCAAAAATTTATTTTCGCTTTAATGATAAAATCATTTTTTTGTGTTAAAAAAAGATGATTTAATAATTATTACAATTATTTATTAACTAATAAATGACAGCGCACTGTTTTTTTTTTTTTTCATTACGCGCTCGTCACGTGGTCACAAAACATGGTGCGAAAAACGAAAAAAAAAAAAAAAAAAAATTGTTTACAATCACATTTTGACCATTTTTGCAAATTCGTTAAATTCGTATAGCTGACCTCTAAAAATGCTTGTATATCGAGACAATTTTTTTTTATAGAGAATTTTTGAAATATGATAAACCATGTTTTTTCATACGATACCCAAAAAATGAAACTATAGTCGGTTTTTTTTTTTTGGATTACCCGAATGAATTCAAAAATTCGTCTTACATTGTAGAATTGCGATTTTTATCATTTTTTTCCCAGAATCACCGTATGTGTATCTTTGGAATATTAAATAATTTTGAAAGAAGTATAGGTAGATTTTCTGTTGTTTTATCGTTTTTTTTTTCTAATTTGGAATTTATTGTTGACATTAACATCACTTCAGTTTTCTTATAATCGAGTTTGATTTTTTTTTTTAGATCACTGTAAAAGCGGGAATATGACATATTGAGTCCCTTAGTGCCTTCTGATGTGGCACGCGACTGCCACGCGTTCCCCCATAGCTTCCTCTATACCGTACCTCTTTTTCTGCCCTTCTCCATCCTCGCCGGGCGGATGCAGCCACACGCGCGCCGCGGCATGTGCTGGCATGTAATGGGCGATTGAGGAAATTGTGAAGTAGAAGAGGAAAGGCTTGTGTTGGGGTTTTTGGCTCCTCGAATTCTTATCAAATCTCTAGAGACACGCAGCAACAAGTGCACAAGCCTGGGCGCTTTTGTTGCTATCGTTTCCTATAAATATACTTGTCACATACATACACGACGCTGCGAATCGTTCATCAGGGGGTTATTTTTGATTGCTAAAACGCTTTGTACTCGAGGGTAGTGTTATTACTTCTGAAATTGAACTTTTTGCGATTTAGAAATTTGATCTTGCACCGACAAATCATTTTCGTAAATCAAATTGTGACAGAATTGTTTTTTCTCACAATCCCCGAATTCGGCCATTCAATGTTCTTCATTCTCAAAACATTGGCACTCTCAAGACCAATTGGCATCGAAGATCCGTGCCAGAAGTATGGCTCTACCACTTGGCCGTCCCCAATTGTTAACCTGCATACTGATCACCGAATGATTGAACAATTTGTCACCTTGGCTCCGCGTGCTCCCTCTGGCGCGTTTTTGCGCAATTTTCCGCCTGTCAATTGACGAAAGTCCGAGTGAGTCTCTAAAATAATTACTCCACCAGTACACTATAGAACTTCTGGTCGTCGGAGGGCCCTTCTAATTATAGAAATCACGTTGTGAACCCAGAAGGTGAACGTGGAAGAGGTTAGGTGCGGGCGGAATGAGATCCGTCGCATTGGGCGACTAAAACGCAGTCTGCATCCGCTCGGCGCAGATGTGAGCAGGGTTAACATCACTAGATTTCGGGTCACGGATGCTGTAGCTATGCTACTACGCTGACTACCTGGAACGATGAACTCAGCGCGCGGAGGTGCTCAACTTTGCGCATGCGCAGAGCTAATGAAGCTCCCACTTTTTTGCACTGTCTTTTGCGGCCGAACGGTTGATTGTACAGAAAAAATGTAAGAAGAAAAAAGACAGAGAATTTCATTATCTATCGAAAAGGTCATATGCACTTTTTACATCCGGCGTAAAGATCACGAGATATAACGCGATACACTTTTCTTCTTCTTCATCAAGCTGGTGTACTCGGCAAAAATCGTTGCAGGTAGTTAATACTGTAAGCGATGCAAAAAAGGTGGAAGTTTAAAAAGATTATAAGCATTTTTTAGGTGAAATATACGGTTTACATGGTATTGGATGATAAAGTATTTTTTTGCAGAACTTTCAGGTTGGATTAAAATTCGAATATTCGACGGATTGTCAGAGTATTTTTTTATAGTGTTTCAAGGAAGAAATATTGAGCGTAATATTTTATGTTTTGCAAAATTAACCGTGGTCTGCAAGCGCATATTCTCGCTTTTTAACCGTTGAGGGTTTATAGTTCGGCAGGCAAAGAACGTGAGTCGCTAATTTTAGATTGACTCAGGGTCTCTGGACATTATATAGGCAGCTGGTGTGATTCGAGTCGCACGTGGTCTTCCTCGTGACGCGTGTCCAGGCCGGACATCCCCTCTGCTATCGCACTTCCGAAGTTTACTCGGTTTTTTTTTTCACCTTTTACACCGAGATCCGAAGAGGGGCTTCGATCTATTTTTGAAACGGCGTTTTGCAGCCTCCGCGCGAATATCGGCAACTGCAAGTTATGTCGACTGATGGCTATAACTTTTTGTTTGGCAGTTAAAACAACAGTGTTATTTATTTAAATGTCTATATAAAATATAGTATAGTTCTTTTTTTCGGGGTTGTAAATTTTTTTTGAGTATTTTTTGGACTCTAATCTAACTGTAGAAAAAATATCATCATGAAACAAAACATTTAACACTATATTTCATAATAATTTCCCATAAATTTGAGGTTAGAAGGTGTGTGATAATCTTTAAAATGATGCCAGGGGGTTGCGAATTCTTTAGACTCTAATGCAACTATGCAATCACTCTCTTTTATAAAATTCCAGTGGTATGAAGATGAGATCATCAGCGCCACCACCTGCGCGTGCAAATTCATAAGCAACCCCGATTTTCCCGTGCATCAATAAACGCTCTTACAAAACAGGTGTCCGGATGTTTGATGCTCCAGCTCATCTCACGTCTTTCAAATCCTTTCTCGAGCTCTCGAGCCGCAGGAAGCCACTTCAGCGGATGTGATGTTTGGAGCAGCCCACGTTCGTTGATAGCCGAAAAAAAAAACATCTCGCAGTATAAATAGACAATGGTGGTTGGCGAGTATTCTCTATATGGCTATAGTATAAATCTGAAATAAAAGCGCATAACTTCTCCCTCGATGATCCTTTGAAGAAAATTCACCAGGCCCTAAAAAGTCAACGACCTGAAAAACGATCTTCATCCGAGGCTGCTACACTTGTCTTCGAGACATATAATAACACACCAAAAAGCAACCTGCCTGTGGAAAATATACCTCCCGCAAAAAGTAGAAACACGTGTCGATGTCTCCCGGAGAAAAGACAAAAAACCGGCAGCCACATGCTCTTCAGTAGAGGCGACCACACCCCGAGTTGGGACTAGTGGGTCGCATGGTGGCGAAGGAATCGATTAAAAAATACGAGACCAACGCACAGTCAGCGCCACCTCGATGCGAATTGTGTTGTAAATAGATATGGAGACAACTTCGTGGGAGAGAAGGCACTCGTTTCCAACATTTCGGAGATATGGTGCATATGTACACTCTCATCACGTAAACAAACGGCCAACGGCCATAACCTGAAGAAGCAACTGCATGTCTTCATTGTTTATATTGTTTCGGAGTTGCATTGAGTGAAGATTGAAAATGAGTATCAATTCCGCAAAAAACTCGGTGAAACTCCGAGTGTACGAAAAAAAATCTTTCGCAAGAATTGCATTTAGTGCCAAAGTAAACGCTCGTTAAAAAACGAAAATTGAAGAAATATAGTTAAACAATTGGCTATAAAATACAGTTTTACTGATTATACAAATTATCTAATATCAAAATATCTTCTAAACTACTAAAGATAGAAATTTTTTTCAAGAAATCTTTTTTTTAGAAAATTTTATTATCTACAAAAAAGGTCCTTAACAAAATTTGTCTAATTTGCATTCTTATCGAGATATCAGCAATTAAAAAAAAAAGGTCTCAATTTTTTGGTGAAACGCTTTTTTTTTTTTTTTTTTTTTGGTTTTACACACACAATTTGTATTGGTTTTGAAAATTTCGCACGTATAATTTACAATTGGAAAGAGGTTATAGATGTGTATAGTGTGGCTCTGCCGCAACTTTCATTAGGACCGTCGTGACGGATGACGAACGTCACCTGCTTCTATTGTTTGGCCGGGAGCAAATTTTCACGTTGAAATCTGATCTGCGCCTTTACGATTGCGATGCTGGGCGGATGACGGAGATGCCAATGAGAAAGTTGGCTGAGGGCACGTGCCCTATGCGTATGCAAAAGAGGGTGCCAAGCTAAATCCACCAGTTTACGGTCACGCTTTACAAGGGACAGATGTTCGGAGTCTCTTTCTTTTTTTTTTCACTCCCTCTATACACATATACTCGGCACTGGTATACGTTTTTGGGTATATCTTGTTTTTATATCATCAAAAAACACAAACTCTTCTAATGGCAGATATTTATTTTTCAATTCCAGCTCATTATATTTTTTTTCTGAGATATTTTTTTCAGTAATTGATATATATATATATATACTAAATTCTCCAAAAGTTGTGACCAATTTTGTAAATTATAATTTTTTCTGCCTTATAGGCGGGTTTCAGGTGTTTTTTAAACCCTAAATAGAGGTTTAAGGGTGTGCGATGGTTCTTGAAACAACGCCAAGGGGTTGTAAAATTTTTTTAAGGTATTTTTAAGACTATAAACTAACTAAAAAAAAATATCGTAGCCAAATAAACTATTTAATACTAACATTACATAACTATTTCGCCGGAATAATGCTCTATTTTCACTTTATAATCTTAACTTTATCTTTTAGCCCTTTATATATTCGATTGACACATATCGTCATAAACAGAAAACTTATGCCGTTATATAGTAAAAAATGAAAAAAAATCATTGATTATAACAAAATAAAAAAAAGTAGGGCATTTAGTTTTTTTTTTTCCATTAAAAATCAAAGTTTTATCAGTAGAAAAAACAATATTTATAATAATTCAATAGAAAAATCAGAAAGTTCAAAAAAAATTCATCACTCGTCGCTATAAATGTGAGCTGTGTTATCGGCAATCAAAAAAAAAAAATTCTAACCTTCCTACTATATCGACAGCAACCCAGATGATTTTTTTTTCTCCCCTTTCTCCTATATCCCCTAGACTTTCCATTTACTAAACTGTCATTTTCGCAGTCTATGCTGTCATTTCCCAAGATATAAACAAAGTGTTTATATATTTTGATAAACATTCAATATTTCTTTTACTCCTTTAGTTTAATAAAATCATTGGCGAGTGAAAAACAACGCAGATAGCTCAGTGGAGGGAGATAATTTATAAATAACCAGTTGGAGGAACAATGTCCGCAGAAAGTGCATCGATGAAGCAACCTATAAGACGACTGGAGATACCAATAAGTAAATTCAATGATGTGGCAATTCCACATCACCTTGATCTCCTCCGAAGACATAAAAACAATATTAAAAAGGTAAGAAAATCATTAAACCGTCGCCTAGCTACATGAATAACCTACAAAGCCTTTGTCACCATTTAGTTTCAGCGTTTAAGGGACTGGGATAAGATCCAGAGAGAGCAAATCAATGCATCTCGACTTGTCAAACAGCTGGAACAACTTTTGTACGAAATGGACACACTGCGAGCTCAGGTCCAGGATGCCGACATAGAAAAATTCGACAATCTCACGGCAAAGTCTCGAAGTAGCACGATCAGTGCGATACGCGAGTACCTCGGTAACTCTTACAAAGTAGTGAGCCTTTAGAAATTTTTTTTTAATGCCATTTCATCGATCTGTTTGAGTTTAGGAATTTATCTATTGTTTTTTCAATTTAAGAAATGGAATTTGAACCTCCACCTGTGGTTTTGGAACAGCCAGAGGCCGCGGAGGGTGAGATTTCGATGGATAACACGGAGGAAAATATAAAATTCTTTGAAATGCAGAAGGAAAATGATGACCTAGAGCGTCAAAAAGCTTGCTTGCACGCTTGGAATGTCTTGCAGAATGATCTTCATCAATTGCATCAGCTCTGCGTGGATTTTAACAAATTAATTTACGTAAGAAAGCTTTTAGCAATTGTCGACTGTTGGATTATGAAAGAATAATTTGGTTTTTTGCGCAGGAACAAAAAGAATCTGTTGATAGAATCGAGAATTTTGTTATTGAATCGGAGGAAAATGTCCGCGGGGGTCATAAGTACTTGGAGAAGGCTTCTAGACTGAAAGTTGCGGCCTATCCGATCGCTGGGGCTTTAATTGGGACATGCATTGGTGGCCCAGTGGGCCTAATTGCTGGACTCAAGCTTGGAGGACTCACTGCTTTTGGTGGTGGAATTTTAGGTTGGGAAAAAAACTTTTCTCTCGTTTTTTTTTTTCGATTAATGTTGGATATTTTGGTTTTTTTTTAGGATTTACTGGAGCGACACTTTTGAAAAAACGTTTGGAAAGCGCTAGAAATCCGGAAAATGAAACACGACAAATTTGGGATGAAAAATCTCAACAAACTCTTTTAGAAGAGCAGAAAAAAAATTTCTGACATAAACTTGAATTTAGAGTTAATAATTCAAAAACTTGTGGCATAATATAGTGAAAAATTTGATATTATTTTATGAAAATTTTCATTCTTACTTGAAATTTCTATTTAAAATTATGTAAATATGTTGAAATCTTAATTAGGAATATAAAAGTTTGATTAATCAAATTGTTCAAGGGTTTTTTTATGTTCAAATCTGAAAAAATTGTATATTTAAGATGTTTTTTGAAAAATTTTTATTTAAGAATAATATGGAATAATTATAATCTAATACATATTTTATATATTTTCCTGACATTTCAAAAATTTAGCGCCATGAAATTGTGAAGTTATCGACCGAGTTAGTCACGTAACAAATAATAATTGTACTCTAACCTAAAAAAAAAATCAGTTCATTGGTTGATTTCACTTGAAAAAGGTTTGTAATGTAATCGAATATGTAATACAATTTGTCATATTTACATTAAATTTTATTGAATTTATATTTTTAGACCTTAATAAATAAACAATGAAGTCAGTTTCTCAACAATTTGTAATTCCTGCAATTATTTTCACAATTGGATTGACAATTTGGAGGATTTCATATCACTCTCAGCCAGAGTAAGTCAAAATATCATCAATATCAACATAGAATACAGATTAAATATTTTTTGACGTTTTATGAAATGTTTTTTAGGTGGTGGGAACATCCTTCCATAATGCAGTCAGAAGTCAACCGAAATCGTATAGCAAAACCTACACCATAATTTATTGTAATAATCCCAATAGAAATTGTATGAAAATGAAAATTTTCTCAATTTATTAAATAATGTCTGGATATCATCGGAATTAACTGCTACAACAAGGATGTTAAATATAAATCAGATAAATGAACTTTTGAGATTTGTTGTCTTTATTTTCTTTGATGTATTTCTCAATAAAAAATTGATTGAAAAAAAATATAATATATAAGTGGATGTATATATTCATGCACAAATTTTTGAAGTTGTTGAGTAACGGCAATTTTACTGTGCTAAAGTTATAAAAAAAATTTTTTTTTTTTGAGAATTAATGAAATGTGTACTTCATATATAAGTAATATTGCATTTTTTTAGTAGTTCATGGTGGTCTATCGGATAAAGAGATCGCGCGCGACGCCTGAAAGCCCGAGTTCGAGCCCCTGGTGCAGCATTTTTTTTTTCTTCAAACTAGCATTGTTTTTTTTCTACAGCGTTTTTTTCTATAATATAACAATAAATTTATTTTATTTAAGCAATTATCTGAAGACTGAAGAGAAAAAAAAAATGTTTTTTTTTTTTATTTAGTTTTTTGGAAATTGTGGCTACGGATCAGTAGTTACAGAAAATTTTACTTCACGTTTCTTATAGAAAATTGAATTCCCTACAATTTATTCCGAATACAATTCTACGATATATCGCGTATTTACCGAGTTATTACGGAAAAACTAAAATCAATATTGGTTTCTTAACATTAACTCGATAAATAAGAGAGATATGAAAAAATATTACTCTTAATAAATTGTCGGAAATCAAATTTTCTACAAAAAACGTCTCAAAAAATGTTCTGTAACTAACAATCTTTGGCCGGAAATCGCGAAAAACTGAATTGAAAAATGAGAAGGGGGGACCCTTCTCATTTTTTCGAAAATTTATTTCACCGTAGAGCATTGGGGAGTTGCTTAAAAAATAGCAAATTAATTGTTATACATGATCCAGTATTAAAAACTGCATAAAAATGCGTTTTTCCCCTGTTTTTTAAGGAAAAACGTAAATTTTCAGACTTGTAGCGCCATCTCGCGGTCGGCTTGAAGAACTAATTTTCCATTGTTCTCTTGTAATTTTCGTTTTTCCTTAATATCTCGACAGACTTGTAGCGCCATCTCGCGGTCGGCTTGAAGAACTAATTTTCCATTGTTCTCTTGTAATTTTCGTTTTTCCTTAATATCTCGCGAAATAAGAGAGATATCTAAAAATGTCATTCTTCATAAATTATTTAAAATTAAATTTTCTACAAATAATGTTTCATAAAATTTTCTGTAGCTCTCAATCTATAGCCAGAAAATGCACAAAACTAAATTTGAAAAAATATTTTTTTTTTCGTCATCAAAGGTAAGTAATCACTCTAATTATTATTTATATGCAATAAAAAGTAGTTTAAACCAAGAAATTCGCATTATTTCCATCTGTTTGTAAAGCCGAAAAAATTCGGATTTTTTGGCTATAAAACCTGATCAGTACATTGAATAAATGATTTTTTAATGTATTATCATTAACTACATTAATAAAAACAATTTTCCGCTCTCAAAATACAAAAAAAATTTTTTTTCGACAATTAATGAAATGTGTAAGGCATATATAATTAATATCGCAATTTTTGGGTAGCTCATTGTGGTCTAGTGGACTAAGTGTCTGCACCCGAAGTCCAAGGGCGCGGGTTCGAGTCCGGCGTGTATAATTCTTTTTTTTTTGTGGTACTTAAAATGTTTTTTTTTTTAATTAAAATTCGTCTTTTTTAAATAAATTATTTAAATAAAATTTAAGCACCTGTGGCGCCATCTTGCAGAGTTTTTTGCGACTATTTTATTTTGGGTGACCGCAGCGCCATGTGGCGGTGAATTGCAGAACTAAATTTTTCATGAAAAACTCGAGAATTTGTCGAAAAAAATTAGTTCGGCAATTTGCCGCGAGGCGGCGCTGCGGTCGCAAATCGTGATTTTCCGTTTTTCCTCGATATCTCGCGAAATAAAGCAGATATCGCAAAATGTTACTCTTTATAAATTATTGCAAATTCAATTTCCTACAAATTATGTTAGATGAAATTTTCTGTAGCTCTTAATCCGTAGCCAGAAAACGCAAAAAACTAAATATCGGAAAATGTTTTTTTTTTCGTGATAAATGGCAGTTAATTAGTCTAATTGTTAATTACATACTATAATCAGTTGTTTGATCGACGAAATTAGCGTTATTTTAGTGTTTTTTCGACGCTTAAAAAATCTGACTTTTTTTAAAACACTAAAATAACGCTCAATTTATCGATTAAACAGCTTTTTATCATATATAATTAATAATCCAACTAATTAATTGCCTTTAATCACGAGAAAAAAAACATTTTCCGAAATTTAGTTTTTTGCATTTTGCGGCTACAGATTCAGAGTTACAGAAAATTTTACTCAACATAATTTGTAGGAAATTCAATTTGCAATAATTTATGAAGAGTAGCATTTTATACAGATTCAGAGTTACAGAAAATTTTACTCAACATAATTTGTAGGAAATTCAATTTGCAATAATTTATGAAGAGTAGCATTTTGCGATATCTCCCTTATTTCGCGAGATATCGAGGAAAAACGAAAAATCACAAATTTGTAGGAAATTCAATTTGCAATAATTTATGAAGAGTAGCATTTTGCGATATCTCCCTTATTTCGCGAGATATCGAGGAAAAACGAAAAATCACGATTTGCGACCGCAGCGCCGTCTCGCGGCAAATTGCCGAATTAATTTTTTTCGACAAATTCTCGAGTTTTTCATGAAAAATTTAGTACTGCAATTCACCGCCACATGGCGCTGCGGTCACCCAAAATAAAATAGTCGCAAAAAACTCTGCAAGATGGCGCCACAGGTGCTGAAGTTAAATTTTATTTAAATAATTTATTTAAAAAAGACGAATTTTAATTAAAAAAAACATTTTACCACGAAAAAAAAATCATCGGCCGGACTCGAACTCGCGCCCTTGGACATCGCGGGCAGACACTTAGTCCACTGGACCACAATGTACTATCGGAAATATGCGATATTAGTTATATATGCCTTACACATTTCATTAATTTTCAAAAAAAAAAATTTTTTTTTCGTATTTTGAGGGTGGTGAAATTGTTTTTATTATTGTAGTTGATGATAATACATTAAAAATTTGTTTATTTAATGGACGGATCAGGTTTTATAGCCAAAAAATCCGAATTTTTTCGACTTCACAAACAGACGGAAATAATGCGAATTTCTTGGTTTAAACTACTTTTCATTGCATATAAATAATAATTAGAGTGATTACTTGACTTTAATGACGAAAAAAAAAAACATTTTTTCAAATTCAGTTTTTTACATTTTCTGGCTACAGATTAAGAGATACAGAAAATTTTATCCAACATTATTTGTAGAAAATTTAATTCTAAATAATTTATAAAGAATGGCTTTTTTCGATATCTTTCTTATTTCGCGAGATATCGAGGAAAAACGAAAAAACATAATATTGCCAAATTAGTTCGGCGCGCTGGCCGCTAGATGGCGCCACGTGTACTAAAATTCACGTTTTTCCTTAAAAAACACCGGAAGAACGCATTTTTATGCAGTTTTGGCTACTGAATCTTGTATTAGAATTAATTCACTATTTTTTAAGCAACTCCCCGATGCTCTACGGTGAAATAAATTTTCAAAAAAATGAGAAGGGTCCCCCCTTCTCATTTTTCAATTCAGTTTTTCGTGATTTCCGGCCAAAGATTGATAGTGACAGAAAATCTTGTGGAATATTTTTTGTAGAAAATTTAATTTCCAACAATTTATTAAGAGTAACATTTTTCTATATCTTCCTTATTTATCGAGTTATTATTAAAAAACCACTATTGATTTTAGTTTTTCCGTGATAACTCGGTAAATACGCGAGATATCGCAGAATTTCATTCAACATAAATTGTAGGAAATTCAATTTTCTATAAAAAACGTGAAGTAAAATTTTCTGTAACTACCGATCCGTAGCCACAATTTCCAAAAAACTCAGTTGAGAATAAAAAATCTTTTCTTTTATTATTCAAGCGTTGGGTTATTGCTTAAATAAAGTAAATTCATTGTTATATCATAAAAAATCTGTTGTTCAGAATGAACAATACCTGTTACAAAAAAAAAAAAATTCACCTCCAGAGGGGTTCGATCTCGCGAACTTTGGAATTGCAGTCGAGCACTTAGTCCCCATGACCATTATATAAACTAGAAATACTTCACATATTACTCATATATAAACAACACAAGTCGATTATTAAGCCGTAAAAATCCTTTTTTTAAATATAAATTAAGAATAAAGTAAATTTATTTTGCTACCTATGAATGGATCAAGGTCAAATTCGGCAAGGACGCAGATGCAAGGACATTATTCACTTATTTTCAATTTCAATGACCTGCTGTAATTCATACGAATACCCGTGACGATATCTTTAGCTGTATACAATAATTCTGAGAACCGCTGACTGCTCAACGAAGCACTTTTGAGTGCTTCCGAGCACACCTGACGCCGTCGAGTGACAGCGTCACCCAGTGGCTGATAAAAACAATTTTTGTTCCACGATGTACCATCAGAACAATGTAGTAAGCGTTTTTTTTTTAAATGGAAAATCGCTGTTACCGACAGAGTAACCCTCGCCATCATTTCTCGTGTGTGTATATGTGGCATTTTGCACGCGTGTGTGAAAATCGACAAGCTCGAAATATCTGAGAATTGCGTCTGTTGCTGGATTTTAACCAAATAAACGAAGTGCAGTGTCTGATGTGACTATTTCTCAATAAAACTAAACCAAAATCTCTTATTCACTATCGCCATGAACACGATAAAAATCCTTTGGATCCTGATGATCCTTGGAATGGTCTCTGGGCGAAAACACAAGTTGGAAATTCGGGTTAGTTTATTTAATAAATAAATTTTACCATATTTTTTTTTTTTTCACGTGTCTGCCCATGTTATCAGTGAATAATTGATTTTATACAATTTTTTCTGAATTTTAGAATGATAAAAGGCGTTCGTTACCTCTGACAACTTTTGGATTTTTCAAAGGAGGTATTCTCTCGATGAATCTCACGAATTTCAAGGTTAAACCGTTCAAAGAGACCGATGTGGTGAGTGAAAAATTGATTTAATCACTTTTACCAGTGTTATTAATAATTAATCTATTTTTTCTAGTATGGATTCAGCTTGGATCGCACGAAAAGCGATACGATGAACCCTTATCTGGACAGTCACCAAGAAAAATGTATCCTGCAAGGGATGACTACCTCGAAATCTGAGTTAGATCCTAAATCTTCAATTTATTTCACTATGGACTTAAAAAATCTAATGTAAGGTCCTTAAAATTCACTATTTAACTAATTTTCAATTCAACAAAATGTCAATGTTAACGAAAAATTAATTAATTAATTGTTTTTTTGTATTGAAAATTTGTTAACACAATTATTGAGAGATTTAGAGTTTTATTTTGCAGTATTTTAACGATTTTTTGTGTCGATTTATTATAATTATTCAAATTTTGTAGGTTGAGAGTGAACTGCAGCAGCAATGTAAAAACTCCGAGGATTATTAAGGGCTCAGAAACGAATTTTTGGGCAAAACGAGATACAGATGGTTTATTGAGTCGTAAAGAACGTGAAACAGCTCCGCACGGTGAGTTATCACTGGTATTTATTTTTTTTTTACAAGTAAAATCATCAAGTAGATGTCCGAATGTCCATTGAAGTTGTAAAGATAGGTTTAAATGAGAATATTCCGTTGAATTGCCGTTGAATTTGGCGGTTATCCAGATTTTTTGGAGCAAAGAAACAGAAAAAAATCGTATAGAGTTTCTTTTACGTGAGGTGTGAATTGAAAATCAGAGACGAGTGGGTGTGAATGCAATACTACCGGCAGAGAAGAATGGCGAGTGCATTGCACTTGTGTTTTCGTTCATAATCGTGGACAATAGCGAGTTTGAGGTCAGTTGAAGTTCCAAAATTAACATTGTTACTATACGATTCTACGTTTTATTTCCGGGCGAAAATTATAAATAGTTTGAATCATCGGAGTGACCGCTGTAGCATGCCAACAGGTGGATTCTGCATGTCGTGTGCTACTTTTCCAATGATTTAAAAAAGTTTTTAATAATTTTTCAATGAAATAATTAATTGGATGTCGAAAAAAAAAATTCTAGTTATTTTGTTAGATGCTTTTTTTTCTCTCATGTCCGATAATATTTCTCAAGTGTCCTCGATATTATAAATACATACTGAGATGTTAGTTTGATATGTTACTTGAAAGAATTTGTCTAAACTAAAATAGCGACAAATTGCTCAATCGCCGTTGCATCAGAGGAATTTCATTTACAATATGCGATTTAAGTAATAGTGACCTTTATTGATGGTATTATCACTAAAAAAAATGTTGATAGCATTTTTTTCCGAACTTTCTTAATACCTATTTTTTACTCATTGCATCAAAGATATAATTTCAATTTTTTTTGGACATCTAAAAAGCAAATTTTATGGGTTAAATATTAATTTGTTGATTTATTTGCGGAAAATAATATATTTTTTACAGAAAGCAAGATTGTATCACATGCAGCGGTTGGTAGCCCATGTATAGATATAAAACTGCCGATGAAAATGACGGAAGTCGATGGTGAAAAATCATTTGAAACGGGATTTACTATGTTTATAAATACAGAGGATGAGGAAGGACTTTATAATTTTTACTATCATAGTTGTCCAAATTATGAATCTGATACGCTGTTTGATACAAATTTCACGGTAAGTTCGCGTTATAGATATCAATGATTTATTTGATGTGAATTAGTTGGATGATGATTTTTTTTTTCCTCTGGTAGATGCATATTATGGAAATTAATATTGATAATTATTTGAGTGCTGGTGAAATGCCTTTGCCGCATTTGTACTTTATGATGGCACTTTTGTTCTTCTGCTCAGGATGTTTTTGGGTTTATATATTGAAAAAAAGCACGTAAGTTATATAGTAATTTGTTAATTTTTTTTTAAGTACTTTATTAGGGTGGCCTAAAATCAACTATTTTTTTTTTTTTCGGGTTTTGTAGTTAAAAATCATAGTTTTTCATGTTTTAAGAGCCCTCTAAAAAAAATTTAGCGCGATACATGTATTTTTAAAGGTCGCTCATTTTGAATTTTTCAAAAATGGTTAAAAATTTGATTTTTACCTCTTTTCCATCCCAAGGTCAACACAATTTTTCGTCGTAGCGGGAGCAAAAACCCTATTTCCTCTCGCTATGACGAAATAGTATATTGTTCACCAAGGGAGGAAAAGCGGTTATTTCAACCGCGAAAAGTTTCAATTTACGGTCAAAATAACTTCTTTTGCATCCCGAGGTAAAAATACTATTTTTTGTCGTAGCGGGAGAAAAAAGGGTTTTTGCTCCCTACTTTTCGGAAGCACTTTTGCTCCCAAGGGGTTTTTGCTCCCTCTTTTTTGGGAGCAAAAGTGCTCCCGAAAAGTAGGGAGCAAAACCCCTTTTTTCTCCCGCTATGACGAAATTAGTACATTGTTCACCAAGGGAGCAAAAAAGGTCGTTTCGAGCCGAAGGCGAGGGCAGGAATTCACGGTCAAAATAACCTCTTTTTTATCCCGAAGTAAACATACTATTTTTCGTCGTAGCGGGAGTAAATGGGGGTTTTTGCTCCCTCCTTTTCGGGAGGGAGCAAAATGACGGCCAAAATGACCTCTTTTGCTCCCTTGGTGAACAATGTACTATTTCGTCATAGCGGGAGCAAAAACACCATTTACTCCCGCTATGACGAAAATGTCATTTTTTCTTAAGTTCATAATTAATCATGTTCATTTTTCCTTTTGCAGCAATCCAGTTTTCAAAATTCACTATTTAATGGCTGTATTAGTGTTTTTAAAGTCATTTTCGTTGCTGTTCCACGGGATTAATTATCATTTTATCGAAACAAAAGGCGAGCACGTGGCAGCCTGGGCAATTTTATACTACATAACACATTTATTAAAGGGTGCTGTTTTATTTATTACTATCGTATTAATTGGCACTGGATGGGATTTTATAAAACATATCTTAGCGGATAAAGACAAAAAAATATTTATGATTGTAATACCGCTTCAAGTATTGGCAAATGTAGCTGAAATTATTATTGAGGAGAGTGAGGAGGGTGATGTAGAGCATAGAAGATGGCGCGATGTTTTTATTCTTGTTGATTTCTTGTGTTGTGGGGCTGTTTTATCACCGGTTATTTGGAGCATTCGTCATCTTCAGGATTCAGCACATATTGATGGAAAAGCCGCTATTAATTTACGCAAGCTCAAACTTTTCCGACATTTTTATATCATGATTGTCTGCTACATTTATTTCACCAGGATCATCATGTATTTATTGAAAGTAAGTGAAAAAAAAAAAATATTTTTCATATCTTATTAAGTCATTTATCGAAAAAAACGGAAAAAAATTGCGCGTTTGTTTGTTGAATTTCCGAAGTGAGTTGGATGGGAATCCAAAAAAGCTAAATAAAAAGAACTTTCTGTTTATAGATTACTGTACCATTCCAATATGAGTGGTTAGACGAACTTTTCCGTGAAATGGCAACCTACATTTTCTTTGCGCTGACCGGCTATAAATTTCGGCCAGCATCGGCAAATCCATATTTCACGGTTGACGAGGACGTTTTACAGGGTGATGAAGATGACATGGATGTTGTGTAAGTAACTTTTCAACAGAAGTTTTCTTATCACATTTAAAATTTTGGTTATTGATCAAACAATCTCATTAATCGTCAGTTTTCGTGAAAAATCGTTTATGATCAAACTTCGGTTGCGATCGGGTTCGAGCGTCATACAATCGGTAAAACCGATCAATGGCCGACAAGCTGCGCACAAACGAGTTTTCAATTTGTACGCATGTTTGCGGCCATTCTAAGTTTTGAGCTAAATTTATCATTACAATTTATTTCTTCATGACTTATCTATGTGCGTACTTACGCATGTTTTCCGAGTTTTGTTCGTATTTTCCATTTCTAAAAGTTTACCCTCAATTCAATTGAATTCATCGTTTTAGTGTCTGAAAACGGACATTGATGAAAACATGGGTGCGACGTTCAGCAATGTTTTTTTTTAGCTTTTAGTGTAATGATTGCAGTCTGTTTTCTAGCGTAACTGGAACAAGTGGATTTTCCGAAGGGTTGGGAAAGGTGTCAAAGGCCAAGAGAATTCTTCGACCAACCACAACAGAAGTTGTCACGAACGAAGAGGAGCGTGATAGCTTATTAAATAAACGTGAGGCATCTCACGAATACGATTGAGATTAAATTGATTATTTTTGATGATATAGCGTTTCATCTAAAAACATCTTAAAATAAATTTTTTCCTGAATTATCCCATTCTGTCATCATATCTTTTGAAAAACATTATATTACTTTATATTAATGTCTTACTCAGTACGAAAATTATAAAAAGTGAAACTTCTAACGAAAATTTCTAGAATTTTCATTTATATTAAAAAATAAAGCCATATTGTTAAAAAAAAAAAAAATATTTTAAGTTAAAAATGTGTAGATGATCATGAAATATGATTAACTTTCCGCTCTGTATAGGCATTTAGATATTATACATTTCCATTTGAAAAAATTTTTTGTCTGGGAAAGAAATCTTATATACTTGTTTTTTTTTTCCTTTGGAGGAAAGTTAATAAATAAAAAGTGATTTACCAGTTTTTGCCCATGTCGATATAAAATTGTAGAAAATACTGACATATTTAATAAAATGTTGACATAAGCCAAAGTGTTTTTTAGCCGTTGAAACAGTGAGCATATGAGAATTATTTATATATTATCTTTCTTTATTGTTTCATACTTTTAATTTGTCGAATATAATTAATAATTTTCATGGATAATTATACAAACAACTATCAGAATTAAAATTTAAGATAAATGTACAATTAAAAATGGTTAATTTTAATTAATTAATTAATTAATTACTATATAATGTGTAGGAAGTTATTTAAAAATATCATAAGTTACTATGCAGATCGTTGTATCCATAATGATAAAAGAGTAAACAATTTATAATTGCTATAAATGTTTAAGCAATAATCTTATTAATATCATAAATGAAAATGTAAGAATTAATGCAGGGATATAATATGGGAGCAACGTGATGTATAAATTAAATATTTTTATTAACTCTGACTTTCATTCCTCCCTCCTCCCTTGTAAACATTCAAAATTATCGATTATCAATAAAAATTTATTTACCGGTTTTGCAGTATAAAAACATCAACAAAAGACGTTTAGTATTTTTTTACATCCAGGTTTTTTATTTAATTCACGAATATGGCCTGCTTCGAAAACGAATTTTCTTGAGCACGAGCGTCCTGCAGCTTCTGCGTGGGAACGCTATTCGAATTTATCTGTTTGGCATTTGGTGGCTAGTGATCATCCTGAACGCAACATTCCAGGGTCACATCAGTTCATTCCTCACAAAGCCAGAGAGGTTTGAACCGAGGAATTATTGTGGTTTGAGTTGATGTCTATTTTTTTCTGCACATTGCACCAGTGGCATGCACAAAAACACCACCTCCCTCTCATAAACATGGTTAAAATATTATAAGTAATATAAAAACTTATTTGTTTACTTACATTTGCATTCACTATTGAGCATATAACTCGTGGATATTGTAATTTATATTGAAAATTTTTCTCATCATTTTAGGTTATATTGAAATAATGATTTTCATAATAATGATTGTATTAAAAATGTATTGACAGATAAAATAAAAAACATGATTGTTTTTCTGAGTGATATTCGATGAATATCATTTTTTTTACGCATTAATTTTATCCTGTTAAACTTGTTCTTGATATACTCAATGCCTCAAAACGTTTTAACGTCAAAAAACACATTCAGATGTTCGCAAAAAAACGAAAAAAACAATATATAAACGCTTATAATTTAATAAATAAAAATATGAACTGTCATTTGAAAGTTGAGATATTTATTTTCAATATTATTTATTGCAAGCGATCTGAAAAGAATGTAGACTGTACTAGTACAAACATATTCATATCGATTCCATTTAAATGCAATTGGTGGGACTTGATTTGATACAGCATATAGAGTAGTGTAGAACATTTTTGTTTGTTTTTTCGTTTTCGTCACATTAGTTAGCTGCGTTTTTTTTTTTATTGTATTATAATTAGCGATTATAATTATTTACATTATACGAGAAAACAATTTTTTATCCCAAACATATAGTAACGAGATTTAAATATAAAAATATTTCAAACATTGCTTGCGCTGGATTATCTTCGGAATAACATTCATTCAATAAAAAAAAAAAAAATACTCATTCAGAGCACCATTGTTTTGGATATAATTAATTCACTTATGTACAAATTAGGATGAAGCAATAGTTAAAAAATTTTTTTTATCATATTATCGAGCCTAAAATTTTTGTATTTGTTTAAATTAATTCAATTAAAAAATTTGACTATATTGTGAAGTCTCATGTTTTAATTTAAATGATTTTTTATTTGAGACTTTTTTAGAAGTTTGAAGTAAAATCTGACAACAAAGATTTTCATTGTAAAAATGCCGAGTTTGTAAAACGACTGCAAACATGCGTATAAATCAATTTCAAGTTTCTGCGCATGCTTGTGGGTAATAAAAAAAAAAAATTTCTGTGTATTAAAAATAGCTGTAAATAAGTACAAAAATTAATTTCAATTTTTTAACAATGCGTCTTAATTATTTTGATAAAAATTTAACACATGAAAAATAGTCTTAAAAATGCGTAGATTGAAAAATTTTTAACATGTGCAGTAAATTTCTGCGCATCTTAAATAAGTAAAAACATGCGCAAAAATTGATTTTTGTGTTGAAACGAATTTTTGCACGCATGTTGATGATAATTTTTTTTTTTTTAGATTTTACGCCGTCGCGAGACTTTTGAGATGTTTTTGTCGCATTTCAAAAGTTCGGAGGAGCATTTTTGTTATTAAAAAAACATACTATTTCATTAATTAATTATGATTATTAAGATTTCACACGGGTATAATACAATTGTAATTTTTTAAAAAGACAGCGCACGCCCAATAATATAAAGTTAGGTAAGATCACAAGCATGGAAGAGATTCTCTCGAATCTCAGGGTTAAGTAAACGTATAATAAATTGTTCTTATATTATTTTAGCGGCTGTACTATATCCCTTATGAGTCGCGCTAGACTCGCGTTAATTTGCAGATAAATCCAACGACAATTTTTATGTACAATAAAAGTTTATTAATTACTTCCGTACAACTAATTAAAAAAAAAAAAAACGACAATAAGTGTAGCTTATTTTCCATTATTTTTTATCTCTTAATAATTCCACTTTCTTTATCCTTATATCACAAAGTGTATAAGAAAGGCACCAAGCATCGATAAAGTCTCAATACAATATAGCCCCACCGGAAATTCCTCCCGCGCTCGCGTCACTAATTTTAGCTACGAATTATTTCGCATATGCATGCAAAATTATAATTTATGCATTAAAACACACATATATTAAATAATTAACACGTTTATAATTTTGTTTAATAAAAATTTTTCGTTTATTTCTAAGGATTGAAAATAATATATATATATATATATTTTTTTTTTATTTAAATTTTCGAGTTGAAAAATTATTAATTTTATTTCTTATTGGTGAAAAACTTGAAAAGTTGTATTTTTTAAACTTTTGAATTTTATTTAGTAAAATTAATAAAAAAAATAATGTACTATTTTTTATTTATTTACTGATTTATTTATTATAGCTAAATTTTATAATTTAAAAAAATTTCATATTGTCATTTAAATGACAATGATGCATTTCGTCAATTTTTTTTTTAATTTAATAATAAAAAAAATTGTTTTATCGTGATATAAATACTTTTTTATTTCACACAACAATATTAATTTTAAGAGAACAAAAATTTTATTAAATTTTTTTTTTTTTT
>MVJL01003867.1:0-15747 GCA_002156465.1 Macrocentrus cingulum
CAGCGTGCCCCGCGTGGCAAAAACCATCTTCTCCGCGGAAGTGGAGGTCGGTGATAGGTCGGGAAAATTACACAACCTGACGAAGCCGTCGTCTAGGTCGGTTTATTGGTGTGATCTGTGAATTAAGTTGAATCATTATAGCGCGCTGCTGAAGCAAATTAAACGGAATTTTTAAAATAGATAACGACTTTTTCCATTGGTATTTTCTTTTTGGGGATATCTTTGCCGGCCGGCCATTGAGAAAATACAAATGGAATTCGATTCTTACTGCGAAAATATTAATTTTGTATTACTGATCAGAGACGATTGTTGCCCCGCAATATTGTTGCCCGGAGACGTCCGGGCAACGATATCGCGTTCGCAAAAGATTCCGATAGATCGTTTGCGAAGTATATGTAGGCTCATTCGAATGCGATGAAAAAATTTTATAACAAAGGAGTCGCCGGGGCAACAATACCGCGTGCGCGAAAAATTCGATAGATCGTCAGCGCGATACATAAGTCCGTTCGAATGCAAAGAAAATTATAAATATCAACGAAGATGTCCGGGCAACTACTGCGTGCGCGAAAGATTAATTAGATCGTCTGCGAAGTAGATAGAAGCCAACGACTTCGACAAAATACTCATAGAAAATATCTTTATCGACATTAAAAGTTCATTATTACTTGTGAATTCCGATTCGCGGCGATGCACGTGCTGCTTTTTGGATAATAATAATCCAGGTGGAATGGATTCTTAATTAAGATAAGATACTCTATGAGTACATATATCTTTAGTTGATTACTCGTATAAGATGCTTACTTAATCTGCTAAAGATATCCAACTAATCTCACGAAGTTTACGGGTACTTATGGGCGCGTTCGAATGTGAAAAACATTATAAATGACAAAGGACACGTCCGGGCAACGATACCGCGTGCGCGAAAAATTCGATAGATCGTCTGCGAGATAGATAGGCCCGTTCGATTGCGAAAAAAAAATTATAAATGACAAAGGAGACGTCCGGGCAACTACCGCGTGCGCGAAAAATTCGATAGATCGTCTGCGAGATAGATAGGTCCGTTTGAATGCGAAAAAAAAAAATATAAGTGACAAAGGACACGTCCGGGCAACTACCGCGTGCGCGAAAAATCCGATAGATCGTCAGCGAGATAGATAGGCCCGTTCGATTGCGAAAAAAAAAATTATAAATGACAAAGGACACGTCCGGGCAACTACCGCGTGCGCGAAAAATTCGATAGATCGTCAGCGAGATACATAAGTCCGTTCGAATGCGAAAAAAAAGTTATAAATATCAATGGAGATGTCCGCGCAACTACCGCGTGCGCGAAAAATTCCGATAGATCGTTTTCAAAGTAGATAGGTCCGTTAGAATGCGAAAAAAAAATTATAAATGACAAATAAAGGAGACGTCCGGGCAACTACCGCGCTCGCGGAAAATCCGATAGATCAGTTGCGAGATAGATAGGCCCGTTCGATTGCGAAAAAAAAAATTATAAATGACAAAGGTGCCGTCCGGGCAACTACCGCGTGCGCGAAAAATTCATTAGATCGTCTGCAAGGCATTTTGGGCCATTCGAATGCCAAAAATAAAATGATATTCGATAGTGATGACATCCGGTCGGTTTCAAGATATCGCGTATAGATAGACTGTTAGAGAGCATTTCGATACCGGTATTCGGGTCGTTTTCACGTCTTTCTGAAAAATATCGAAATGTCATATCCGTATATTAGTAGGCAGATATAATTTTGTCCAGAATTTTTTTTTTTTTTCATTGATTCAGTGTGAGTAACGTAGAACCAGTGCGGGAGTGAATATAGAAGCAGAGCAAAATCAAGAAAAAATCTAGGGCTGTGAAGTAAAATGTGATAAGTGCCTTATTTAGGACTACTCAAAACTCCACCATGCACAGCGGAAAAGATGTATGTGTGCTGGCCTAGGACGTGTCTCATGGTGTTGTTTGATGCCTGCTCCACTGTCCACCGTAGGATTCCGGCGAGTCAAACTTTAATTTTTCCTACTCAAAACAAAATTCTGACATTAATCATTGAACTATTGCTGGCATTTGAGAATATTACTACGCTCCTGTAATATCTTTTGAATACTAGGAATAATCAGTGATTTTTGGGAATTTCTTTTTTGCGTAGTCCAATATGATTTGGCGAACGCTGCACAATTAAAAGATCAATTATGCATTAATTATCTGATAATTGAGCAGTGAGTGGTGTGTGTGTGTGCATATTTTTTTATTAGATTACTCCCACGCTGTTTTTTTCCGCGTTTGCATTTTTGTTATGAAAAATTTTTTTTTCTTTTCTAGTGTGACGTAGATTAGTAGGATATCTTAATATTGTATTAATACATTATTTTCCGCGTTTGCATTTTTGTTATGAAAAATTTTTTTTTCTTTTCTAGTGTGACGTAGATTAGTAGGATATCTTAATATTGTATTAATACATTTTTCCCGCTGAAATTAATAATGTTTCCATTGCGATTTTCAGTTAACACGCATGAAATAAATGAAAAAATTAGTTTTTTTGAATTGTAGAGCATAAATAAATGAATCAGAATAAGGAAACATTTTAATTTCCGCACTTTGTTTTCATAGTCTTATAGTATCAAACAACTAATTTCCCACTTTTCTAGGCTTTTCAGCGAGTAAAATACATGAGCATGTATGTGTTTGACTCTCAAGCTCGCCTAATTTTTTGCGTGTGAAATCTGCCAAGACTTGCATCTTATTTTCTACTTGCGTTTCCGTTTTTTTAAATGCTGGTATAGGTAGGGACCAACCGTGAACGCGTAGCTTAAGAGAAATCTGCCAAGACTTGCATCTTATTTTCTACTTGCGTTTCCGTTTTTTTAAATGCTGGTATAGGTAGGGACCAACCGTGAACGCGTAGCTTAAGTAGAATCAGTGTGACTGTAATTAATTTATTGCTTTTTTCGTTTCCGCCTCTAGGAAATAAACGTGGACGCGTAGATTTAAGTAGAGCCAGTGTGAGTGTGTATTTTTTTCCTCGTTTCCGCTCCTAGGATATAATCGCGGACGCGTAGATTTAAGTAGAGTCAGTGAATGAGTCTGTGCATGAACCACAAGTGTCGCATATTTTTTTCCTCGTTTCCGCTCCTAGGATATAATCGCGGACGCGTAGATTTAAGTAGAGTCAGTGAATGAGTCTGTGCATGAACCACAAGTGTCGCCAATCATATTTGTGGTTGTCTTTATACATTTTATGTCGCATGTCTAGCTGTATTCAGTCTCGATAAGTCTCGATTTGTTGAGACCGATCAGCGCCCTTGAACACCGCGATTCAATTGGCAGTGATGCGTTTTTTTTGTGACTCCAATCATTATCTTGTCAGTGTAATAATTGCGATTCACGAAATTGCATCACTGCTCAATTTCCGACTTTGAAATTGAACAAAAAACTGTCCCCTAGCCAATCCCACCCACGAAACTGACTCGTTCTAATAAATTACTGTAGCAAATTTTAATTACTGCCTGGACACAGTCTTTGATAGTTGCCGAAGGAGCTGGTAACTTATTGAAGCGTCCTACGTAGTTATTAATATTTTCTTCAGTGATTTATCCCATCTGTACCACTAAAATTTTTTCTGTTTACAGGTCTCTACTAACTAATTTTATGTTTCTTCTGTTCACAGGTTTTTACTAATTAATTTTTTTCTGTTCACAGGTTTCTGCTAATTAATTTTATGTTTTTTTCTGTTCACAGGTTTTTACTAGTTAATTTTTTCTGTTTACAGGTTTTTACTAATTATTTTTTTCTGTTCACAGGTTTCTGCTAATTAATTTTATGTTTTTTTCTGTTCACAGGTTTTTACTAGTTAATTTTTTCTGTTTACAGGTTTTTACTAATTATTTTTTTCTGTTCACAGGTTTCTGCTAATTAATTTTATGTTTTTTTCTGTTCACAGGTTTTTACTAGTTAATTTTTTCTGTTTACAGGTTTTTACTAATTATTTTTTTTCTGTTCACAGGTTTCTACTAATTAATTTTATGTTTTTTCTGCTCACAGGTTTTTACTAATTAATTTTTTTCTGTTTACAGGTTTTTACTAATTTTTTTTTTTCTGTTTACAGGTTTTTACTAATTAATTTTCTTCTGTTTACAGGTTTTCACTAATTAATTTTTTTGTTTACAGGTTTTTAAACTAATTGATTTTATGTTTCTTCTGTTCACAGGTTTTTACTAATTAATTTTCTTCTGTTTACAGGTTTTTACTAATTAATTTTTTTGTTTACAGGTTTTTAAACTAGTTGATTTTATGTTTCTTCTGTTCACAGGTTTTTACTAATTAATTTTTTCTGTTTGCAGGTCTTTACTAATTAATTTTTTTCTGCTCACAGGTTTTTACTAATTAATTTTTTTCTGTTTACAGGTTTTTACTAATTATTTTTTTTCTGTTTACAGGTTTCTACTAATTAATTTTATGTTTTTTCTGCTCACAGGTTTTTACTAATTAATTTTTTTCTGTTTACAGGTTTTTACTAATTAATTTTTTTCTGTTTACAGGTTTTTACTAATTAATTTTTTTCTGTTTACAGGTTTTTACTAATTAATTTTTTTCTGTTTACAGGTTTTTACTGATTAATTTTTTCTGTTCACAGGTTTCTGCTAATTAATTTTATGTTTTTTTCTGTTCACAGGTTTTTACTAGTTAATTTTTTCTGTTTACAGGTTTTTACTAATTATTTTTTTTCTGTTCACAGGTTTCTACTAATTAATTTTATGTTTTTTCTGCTCACAGGTTTTTACTAATTAATTTTTTTCTGTTTACAGGTTTTTACTAATTTTTTTTTTTCTGTTTACAGGTTTTTACTAATTAATTTTCTTCTGTTTACAGGTTTTCACTAATTAATTTTTTTGTTTACAGGTTTTTAAACTAATTGATTTTATGTTTCTTCTGTTCACAGGTTTTTACTAATTAATTTTCTTCTGTTTACAGGTTTTTACTAATTAATTTTTTTGTTTACAGGTTTTTAAACTAGTTGATTTTATGTTTCTTCTGTTCACAGGTTTTTACTAATTAATTTTTTCTGTTTGCAGGTCTTTACTAATTAATTTTTTTCTGCTCACAGGTTTTTACTAATTAATTTTTTTCTGTTTACAGGTTTTTACTAATTATTTTTTCCTGTTCACAGGTTTACAGGATGTAATTAATTTTTATCTTTTTCTGTTAACAGGTGTAATTAAATTCGTCTTCTTCTATTCTCAGGTTCACAGGATGCATCTAATTAATTTCTCTTTTTCAGTTCACTGGATTCAATTAATTTTTCTGTTCCAGAGTTAAAATCATCCCTTTTGTTTCTACTTGTTCATAACTAATTAATTTTCTTCTGTTTACAGGTTTTTACTAATTAATTTTTTTGTTTACAGGTTTTTAAACTAGTTGATTTTATGTTTCTTCTGTTCACAGGTTTTTACTAATTAATTTTTTCTGTTTGCAGGTCTTTACTAATTAATTTTTTTCTGCTCACAGGTTTTTACTAATTAATTTTTTTCTGTTTACAGGTTTTTACTAATTATTTTTTCCTGTTCACAGGTTTACAGGATGTAATTAATTTTTATCTTTTTCTGTTAACAGGTGTAATTAAATTCGTCTTCTTCTATTCTCAGGTTCACAGGATGCATCTAATTAATTTCTCTTTTTCAGTTCACTGGATTCAATTAATTTTTCTGTTCCAGAGTTAAAATCATCCCTTTTGTTTCTACTTGTTCCACACTACAACTGATGCGCTCTTTGTTCGACGACATTCCAGAAACAATTGGAGCGTGTTTAACAGTATCCAAATGCCGTTTAGTGAAAGGTACATATTTTTAGTAAGTGCAAATCTATTTTATAATTGTTTTCGTTATTTCTCTCTATGTCTCCTAACCAACCCCCATCCTCTTTCCTTCCCCTCCCCGATGGAACATGACCTACCACCTTCACGTGGTTTCCATCGTCTGATTCTAATTATAAGGTACAAATTCATGCCAGCGAAATTCACCGAGCGATCATAGTTTCTAATAATCTGATTGGCTTTTGAACAAATCGTCTGTCCGGAAGGCTGATCAGATTATTAGAAGCCATTATCGCTCGGTGATTTTTGCTCGCATGAATTTGTACCTATATTCTTCAAAACAATTGACAGTTTACGAAGAATAGTAATTACAATTAGCTAAGTGTAGGTCTTCCCTTGAATAATACATTAATTTTCCTAGATTCATTACATTTAATGGTTTAGTATAAACTAAGAAAAAAGTATTTCATTTTGCTACTTATGAATAGATCAAGGTCGAACTCGGCAAGGTCGTAGATGCGAGGACATTATTATTTCCAATTTCAAGGACCGACTGTGTCTATTCAGACCCTCACCCCCACGGTACGCGGCATACACGGGGTGCTTTCGACTTGGCACTTTTTGGCGCAAATCATCGAGGTCATCCAGGGGAGATAACACGAAGAAATAGTCATTTTTGGTGGATTTTGACCTTTCCACGTGTCTTTCAATGGGAAGATATTGATCGACTTTGGTTCTTTATTCGCCATTTGTAGACAACTAAGATGTGACATCAGAATGTCTTTAAGAAATTTGAAAAATTTCCTATGCTAGAATAAATATGCATAGATAATGTAATTATTCATAATGATATCATTTTTTTTGAATTTTGAAACGAAAACGCTGCATATAATTAACTCTCCGTATTAATAAATCGATACTTTTTAATCCACTATAATTTTATTGATCAGTAATTAAGTTTCACGTTTAGAGTATGAGAAAAAACAATTTATTTGTTTAAACTTTATAAGAAGACTACGAAAAATTGAATTATTACTATGGATAGAAAGCCGGTGAATTAATTTTTCTAGTATTTATAGATTACTGTGCCTGTGTATTAATTGGCACTTAACAACTTCAAGTGTACTGGTTTATTTTCTTTTTATTATTTTTAAATGCTCTACGACTACATTTCCAATATATAAACTATAGCAAAACACTCCATGTACACAACGTAAGGCACTTAAATTATAAAATACCTTAATCTAATAATATATTATTTGTTGAACAGTAAAAACTGTAAAATACATACAGTCAAAAATCATGCAGCTGTGTCCGGACTCCACTAAGTATTTAACTGATTTCCTTCTGTTTAATCAGTATTAAGCATGACGAGGGTATTTTCTTTTTCTTTAAGTACAGAAAATATAGTGAAATTTTTTTCTCTAATTAATAGACAATAAACTACAGCTATTAAAAAATAATAAAACACTACATCTAATAATATAGTAGACTATACATTACACATACATTTTAGCAATAACTTTATAAATTATTTTTGTGGTTTTTTTTTTTATTTCTTCAGCTCTCAACAAAATGCAAATTTGACTTTGATACATATCCTAATATTTATATATATATTTTTCTTTTTTTTCATCCAACTAATCGAATCCATTCAACAAACACATTTAACATAATTTCATATTAATACGTACATAATACACATATACTATAATCTCATATGATTTTTTGTTAACATGATTTATTGATAATTCAGTATAAAAAATAATGTATCACTCGGAAGTTATTATCATTATTCATAAGTACTTAATTATTTTCGTAAAAGGCGTCTGTAAAATGTATCTATTAACTATTTTTTTTTTTAATGTAAATATGTACGTATAGTATAAATGGATGGTTGTTTCTAGATTCTAAATGAATTTTATCGTCTCAATATTTTTCTATTAAACAATAACACTCATACACATTCACTCACGTACATTTGAAAATAAACAATAATAAAAAATAAATATAAAACACTTTATAATGTGAATTGAATTCAAAAATTCATCACTAACTCTTTTTTTTTCAATTTTTTCATTTTGTTTGTTTATCTGTGAATTATGATATAATGAAATTAAAAAATGCATGCAGAATTATTGAAATTTTCATTTCTATATAGTAAATTATTAGTTATTTATTATTATTACAACTATTATTTGTTTTTTTTATTATATATATATATATATATATAATTGAGTGTCGCCGAAAATTTGAATTTTTTATTAACTCTATTGAATTTAATATGATTTTTGAGTATTAAAATTATTAACTTTTTTTTTTATTTATTTTAATTATTAGCTGTATGAAAATCTTTTTAAAAAGCGACACTCTGATGAGACACGCACCGGTGAATGTTGAAAATGGAATGATATTTACAAGTAATGAAAAAAAAATAATAATAATAATAATAATCAAATAATCAAAAAAACAAAACACTAAAGGAAAATTAATTACTCAAATGTAAATATAAAAAACTTGTTTTTCATGTTTGTTTAAGTGATTTCGGATTATTTTAGATATTATATTGTTTTAAACTACATTGAAAACTGTTTGCGATCGTTGTTTAATCATTTGAATAAAAAAAAAAAAAAGATTTCTTTAAATTTATAAGTTAGTTGTCACAATATTATATTTTTTTATAATCAATATTTCAATTATTTTCTATGAATGGTGCTTTGTTTTTCAACAACTGACCAATTTTTTTCTTTTTTTTTTACCTTTTTGCATAAATCCTAGAGACACGAGAATAAATCATTGATGTTGAGAGGACACATGAATCATGTGACCATTTTGTATATGTTAAGAGTGATTTTGTGGCAGAAGTAGATTCACTGTTTCATCCTCTTTTATACTTGTTTTTTTATTGCCTAAAAGTCTAGCCGCGTCTTCCTTGCATGCCGCAATTTCTTCATCAATATCGCGACAAATTTGAACCTCCGAATAATTCGATTCTAAATTTTTCGATGGCGATAATCTCAACTGTCCATTTGACTCTTTTCTCGGTGAGAGAAACTTTGAATTTGTCACTGGACTTGCACTTACTGGAATTGGAGAGGTCGGAGCTGTTGCAGAGCGTACTGGCGATGATTGATTATCATTCGACAGAAGATCAGCATCTTTACGAGTGAGTGTGGGTGAGGAAGGAGCACTGCGATCATCCTCGTCAAGTGAGTGAAGCAATTTTTCAACTTCATCATCATACTGATCATTACTCGCTGACGGATCCTTCTGACTTCTTTCCAAGAGCGTCGCACGCTTAGCAGCAAGATACAGCGAACGTTTAACTTTCACATAAACCACATCTGTAATGGCCCGCACTGAATAATCAGGAACAAAAGTGTGGCGTTGAATGGCATCCAAATTAATCGACTGTATGCTGCCTAAAGTCTGTGGATTTGCATTGATAGTCGGTGACTCGAGTATCCCAATATTAACACTCAATGCTTGACATCCAAAAAACGTAAATGGTCCGCTTTCAAATGTTAAATTTTCCTTGCCAACAGTCACTTCAATTCGGCCCTCAAGTATCAGAACAAAATAATCAACAGGCTTTCCCTGCTGATATATTACAGCTGCCGTGTCATTTCGCGTCTTGTCGCGTGACTTCACTTTGATATGATTGAATATATCCTGCTTGAGCAGACGGCGCAGTATTGTCTCAGATATTGTATCGGGTTTAAATGGCGGAACTGTCGTTGATAAATACTGGAACATTGCCAATTGCAATTGTGGAGCTATATGAATACGTTGATGATCTTTTTTCTCGGCAAACACCGTGAAATCCGGCATTTTCGGACGATTCAACAAACGTTTGCGTTTGCTACGATTATCCGTGAATACATCAGTCTCATCCATGATTTCAGCTTGAATCAACTCTTCAATCACATCTTCCAAGGTTACCAAGCCTGTCACTTCATAGAATGGATCACCCTCGCCTTCATTATTAACTCGCTGCACAAATGCCATGTGTCCCTTGTGACCTGCATCATTATTAGAGTCGTTATGCGTGATAATCATTGAAATAAAATTTTTTTTTCATACCTTCTTTGAATTGTTTAAACATCACATCCAAAGTCACATCTTCAAACACGAAATTACAGGGATTTTGATAGAATTGACAGAGTGTTTTCAAAGGAGTATTATCATCAGGATCAACAAATGCTAAATCTTTGATGTAGAGCATTGTAATAATGTTATTTCTTATCCCTTCATAAACAGGAATTCTCGAGTAGCCTGTAAAAAAAAAAAAAATATAGAGAAAACAATTATGGATACTGAATTATCGGAAAATATGTCCTTCGTGTGACGAAATATAATATCATTGGACTTGGACTGTTATAAATGTCGGTCAATGATTATTTTCCGGTATCAATACGAAACCCATTTTGATAACGATACATTATCTATTGCTCTACCCGCGCCGTAATCTTACTAAACAATTTCGTATGATATAGATACATGAAATTTAACCGAAACATGATTTAGAGGGAAAAAAATGAAGAAATTGAATTTCTAGGTTAATTAGATTGAGCTTTTTCATCGAAATCATTTACTAACCTGATTTCATGATCTCAGACACGGTTTCAAAATCGAGAATAGCATTATAATCAAGCATATAAACATCCTCAATTCGAGTCATAACATCGGCTACAGTTTTCTTCCGTAATTCTAAAGCGCCAGCAATTATATTTACTTCATCCTTTTCCAAATCGTTGTATCCTGTTGTTACCTATTAAAGAAAAAGAAGTTTTTTATTATTTATCCATATAAATGTTAAATAATTATTTATAATCAAGATAAAATCATTGAACAATAATTTTATCATTAATTACGAATTAATTGGATAGTATTTATACAGATCTTAATTATTATGTATCCGAAAATCTAAAATATATAAGTAAGTATTATTTAATTGAATTTCTTTTAACTCTCGGTAGTTCATTATACTCTTAATAAAGCTATTTGTGCACAATCGCGTAGAATATGATAAGCTTCCCCGTGTTCCCCACTTATTGCGACCATCTCATGTGTCCCAACCAGGCGTTGAATCATTTTATGCCTATCGGCTTTACTGTATAGAATACAAGGAGTTGAGAGAGGAAAAAAAAATTGTTTTTCATCAGTATTCAACAAGCTGTAATCACGATAATTAAAATAAAAATAAAAAATTCGTGACTATTAATTAAATAATTTGATTTTCGGATATGTTGATAATTTTTTTAAAATATAATAAAATTTTAAAAGTAAAGATATTGTAGTTACTAACTTTAACAAGTTCCTTTAGACGTTCTCGATTGTAAACATTACCAATTTCTTCACCCAATAGACAATCCAAAATTTTACTGATTGGATAACTCATTGGAAATGTTAAAATCATAGTTAATTTAGTGATGTAAATAGTTTTAGCACCAACACAAAGTCCATGCCTACTGCAAAATGCCTGAAAAAATATATAAAAATAAATTTTTTACATATATTGAAATAACTTATCATTGAAATACTCACTTGAGGTGATATTTCACCAAAGATAACAATAGCTAACGTTGAACAAACTACTGCAACTATGCCAGATGTTAAATCATCCAATAAAATTGTAAAAATTGAATTGACAAGAACATTTGAGAATAGAATTGAACACAATAAATAATTTCCATGACTTCGCACTGGTTGAATTGTTCGCGCATACTTTCTTTCCTAAAATTTAATCAACAAACATTATCTCCTTATTCAATATTATGATAAAAAAAATTTTTTTTCAACCTGCTCTGTCCCAGTGTTGCAAAGTATCTTGAGTTCCGTTTGATCCATCGACATTAGACCCAAGTTTAGCCCAGAAAATAGAGCAGAAAATGATAAACAAACAAGAATAATAAAAATTTGCAATCCCATTTGTAATTTTTTGGCATAAGTTTCAATCTAAAATTTAAATACATAAAATTATTAGATTAATCAAATGATAATTGGTTTTTTATGATTAAAAATTTTATGTAGTACTTATTTATTTACCTGTTTATAAGACTCTGTGCCTTGATGCTTAAATGAGAGATGATTTGCATCCTCCAGACGTCCTTTAGTTGCACAGATATAAAAAGATTGTTCAGGATTAACACTAAGTGGCAAAATAGCCTCTATTGTTGCTGTGTGTGATTCGACATTTTTAACCTAAATTTAATAATATAATTAGTAATAATTCATTATTAGTGTTTCATCGTTAATTTACTTGATATGCCTGGTCTCTTCTGTGTTGACAAATTTTTCCAGACTCAAGGGCCATTTCGGTGAATGAAATGAGCGTATCTTCACTAAATCCTGATCCGAAAAAACGCAATCTAATTGGGATATCTGCCAATACCCATGGAATATTATAAAATTCTTTTTCTTTAAAGTACGGCTGTTTATCATCCGCCATCCATTCCACTCGAACACCCACTATGTTGATATCACTTTTGTCTGCATCTGATGAGGCTTGGCGAGACGCACGATTGTTTTTCTTCCTGCAACAATAAATAAACAAATTAAAACTGGTGTAAAAAATTTTTTGGCTTTAGTAAATCGTGATAATAATTAAAGCACGTCATAAATATAGTAACTAGTAGGTCAATAGCACGAACCTTGTACCGAAATAAAATCGTGCAATATCACATTAAAATCCTTAGATATAATTATTGATTTTTTCTTTTATTTAACACCATGAAATTGTACTCCTACTCACATGAATACATTATTATTATCCGTAATACTTGAAATACTTGAGATTTTCAGTTATTTCGTTGAAGAAAAAAATTATTTCTATGTTATATAAATTGTTTTGAATGGAAATATATATTTTTAAGTGCGGTGAATGTGTGTTGAAGAATTCTTTGATTGGGAAATCCAGTCTTTTAATGCTTGTTTGGACATTGAAACAAAACTGGATATAAAACACTGTATAACTATAGATATTTTTACAAATTTGAAGGGATTAAAAATAATACAAAATAATATAGAAATATTATAATATTCCTAGAAATAATAAATTATTTTATGAAATTGACATATTGGCAACGAGATGAAGAGTTATCACATATGTGAAGCATAAAGTCTGGCGTATCGGGAATAGCAAAGAAAGATGTAGGCCACGATATCTATTTTTATACACGCAGTGGAGGTTTGGACTGATTTACCATCTTTAAAATATTCAAACTAATTTATCATGATGTAAACAATTAAATTTATCCAACTAAATAATCTAAACTAAAATTTATTCTCATAGATATATATATTTTTTTAAAATTATTTTCAAGAGCAATTTCATACTAGATAATTTGAGTTTAATTATTTGAATTCTCAGTATTTGTTCAAGAAGCTATTAACATTTTTTTTAATATTTATCCATGCAATAAGTATACCTACTTATTGAGATAAAATAATTTTTTTTTTTTATGTTTCTTTGTCATTATAAGTTGCTTGCCGGATTGTGTAATAATCTAACATGTGCTTTTAGTGATTTAAATTGGTGTGATGCATGCTTATTGCAATTATGAATTAAAGATACATGTAATCCGTGTGACGTCATGACTTTCACATGAGGAAACTACCTGAGAATTTGGTTGTATTATAAATAATACTTTTGTCGCATTTTTAATAGCAGTTTTAATGATTCAAAAATAGATAAAAAATATCCAACTAATTGTCAGATTAATTGATATAATAAATTATTTACAAATTGAAAGAAAAAATGTAAAATTTTGATTTTTTTATTTTACACATTGGATATATATTTAAAATTGTTAAAAATGCAGTATATAATTAGTGAAAGGTTAGTGAAAAATGTGATAATTATAAAGAGTTGATATTTCATACTCATTAAGAGGAATTTCGCTGACAACGTGGATCCACGATAACTCCCGGTTTCCATGATTATGTGGCAGACAAAAATAGATGTGAGTAACCTCAAAACAACAATTTTTCACAAGTCCAAAGAGATTTATATTAGTTGAAGAGTTCGTCAACCTTTCAACAACTTTATCATCATTCAAACAGTCATTGTTTTTGAATGAATATCGTATTTTATCAATATTTTCCAAATCAAAGCCATTCACTTCCACAATGTAATCATATTCACTGAGATCAAGATGATTTATAATATTATCGCTCGACTTAATTAATTTTATTGATGGCACTGTTGATAAACTAATTGTTGAATTGAATTCCGTGGTAGCAGTAACAATGGATGATTGATAAATAATAAAAATAATTGATGAAATAAGCAATCCACAAAAACTACAGCGATCATGTTGAGCCATCATGCGACGAATGGCGTGGATTGGTGATAAAGCAGTCATCTACACTCTGTCGGGAGAGATACCAAATTCGTGTGACCTTGAGACACGCGAAAACGCACGCGTAGTTGGGTTTTTCTACGCCATTACTGCTCTAACTTTTTCAGGTCCAATTTCCTGGCGCGTTGAAATATTTTTAACGATTCAACTAATCGATTTAGTGAGTAATATTCTGAGCAACAAACTTGATAAAACAGATATAAACAATTTACTCTACGATTTATACAATATTGTATAGGTTAGTGTTAAAATATTACCAACAATTGAAATTTTCAGCCGGAAGATGGCGCCAGCGCTTGACTTGCGTTTGTGCGCACAAATATGAAAAATTTTATCAAAAAATTTGCTGACACAGGCGCGAGATAAAAAACAAAATTTTTGCAGGTAAATGCTTGAAATAATTTTTTTTTTAATTATTGTTGTTTGTTGAATTTTCCATATATTTTTCTTGATCAATTGTGAATAGTTAACACAAAATACAATTGTGTGTGTTTTTTTTATATTACCGTTATTACACATCACACCACTTGCTCATTAAAAATTCCTGATGAGGAATTTTTTTTTTTTCATCTATTTTGTGTAAGTATATAAGATTTTATTTACTTTTTTCCTCATTTGATAAATAATCATTTATTAGCCTAGTAGTACTGTTACTTCCTCATTATTTTCAATTAATTTAATTAATTACTTTTTTCTCCCTGTGAATTTTTATCAGGTTTTTTTACGTTTTTTTTTTTTTACTGAAACCGGCATGGAATATGCTGCACACGATAATACAGTTTACTGTCGTCAAGTCTTTTTTTTTTAGATATTTTTTAGTTGTGGCATTTTTCAAATTAATTTAATGAAGCATATCAGTTGTTTATATTATCACACAAGCCTTATACAGTGTTTGTCTCGTGGTTTTTTCGTTTTAATTAATTTTTTTCTTTTACTAGTTCAAATAATAATGAATAATTGCTTTTAATTTAATAATGATTATTTTAAATTACTTTGGAAATTAAGTTTAATTTTAATATACCTTCATTTAACCCGCTCTTAGTATATATATATATCATTCTTAGTAATTTTTTTTTTTATTTCGAATTTGAAGAATATAGTAATCCATGTTAGTTTATTGCAGTGTTACTGTATTTGTTTGATGAAACATAAAGGAAAAATTATTTTTTTCATTCTTGACAGCAAAATATACCTTTAATGCAAATACTTTCATATAGTTTCTTTTTTTTTTCGTTTTCAAAAATTTTCATGAATTTATTATCATACAATGGGGTGTGTGTTATTTAATAATTAATAATACTATAGTTTTAAAAAATGAGAAACAGCACAATAATTGGGACAATTTCTTTTTTTTTTTTTTTCATTTTATTCTGTGTAACTGGATTGAATGAACTATTACTTGATTTTTTTTATTTTAATTTTTTTTTGTTCGATCATACTGTACACACATGTACGCATATACGCACACTGACAACCGTACATATGGAAAGAAGAAAGAAGAAAATGAGTAGCCGATTTTTCGTTTACAAAAAAAAAATTAGCACAGGCATCTTGTTCGTTTTTTTTTTTTTTTTTTT
>MVJL01003870.1:0-14403 GCA_002156465.1 Macrocentrus cingulum
CCCCCCCCCCTCCTGTGATAAAAAAAAATAATTAAAAATTTTTTTTTATTATATTACATTTTTTACTTCTCTTTGAGGACAAATAAGGAGTTTTTATTTATTTTAAAATTTTATTTTTTATCAATAATATTTAGAGTAACGTTTGAATTTCCGCGGATAATAATAGAAATATTTTTATTAGGATTAACAATGGTATTTAATTGATCTGATGAAAATTGTACGTCAATTTGGTCACTTTTGCTGTTTTTTGATTTTTTGGGTGGTGTTAGTTCATCAGTAGAATCACTATCGGTATATAACAGCGTTGAATGGAAAATTGCATTCTACGTAAAGCCTATTATCCACCGTGAAAACCCTCATCAAAAAATTTCCGATTGAGCTACAGATTAACGCCAAGATGATGCGGCCAGGTGTATACTATAGGAGGCGTAAAATGCACGAGGTCCGGGTGTAAAATGAAAATGGTCGATAATGCGCATGCGCTCGAGTCTAAAATAAAAGGTATTGAAAGAGCGCCTGCGCAAGTTACGGAACCTAAAAATAAGCCATTTTACACCCGCTACACAGATAGAGCCATTTTACGAGCAGGTAGCAGAAAAAAAATTTTTTCTTGCTTATCTTAACATTAATACTGTATCCTTTCTCTTTACACTGAAAAATATTTTTTGTCTCTCGCTCTCCTCGACAAAAACACTTTTACCGTTTCTTATAATCCCACAGAAAATCATTCTTCTTGGCTCACATAATAATATCAAACGTTATCCTCTCTTATCACCCTAAAAAATATCTTAAGTCTCTCTCAAAATCTCCTTTGTCTTCTTTAAACTACATATAATTAATTGATGAAAAAATATCTTTTATCATTTTTTAACTATACGATAATATAAATATAGCCTCAGTCTCAGAACTATATACATACAGCCTTTCGTAATATCCTAATACTGTTCTAATACTCTTGAATTATTTTTTTCATCCCATAATGTGTATCGTTTTCTTATTTCGTAAGCAGCCGCCATTAGATCGGACATTGCTATGCTCCTGTTAGCATCTGGGATTGCACGCATATCGTTGGTAATCATTCGAAGGGAAGAGAATATCCCATCTTGACTCTCCTGGGGAGATATTTCACTATCCTCCTGAGATAATGACTTCAAAATTGCCGAACCGAAATCCCTCATTGCAGCGGCAAGAATCGTTGCACCGGCCGTATTAGCATCTTTTTTATCTATATTTTATTCTAACAAAATTTATATACATTGTATATATCTGTTGGTTGTTATTATCTGCTGTAAATCAAACATTTTTAACAAAAGAACGAATCCTTACTGTACTGCCAACGACTGCTGAGGCGTCATCATTCGAAATAACTGGGACTGATTCGCCTACTGATGATGCCGTTGAATCGTTGACAATGACTATATTGCTCTCGGTCCTAAATACGACAGTAAAAATGAAGTGTCAACAATAATCACCTATTTCATGTATATAATAATGTACCTGTTATTCTATAATGATTCGTTTAAAAACAGTAGTCTTTCGAAAAAAAAACCACGCAGATTCTAATTCGGGAGCTGCAGCCTCGGTCTGACGATTGATATTGT
Source organism: Macrocentrus cingulum (assembly GCA_002156465.1). Lineage (NCBI taxonomy): Eukaryota > Metazoa > Arthropoda > Insecta > Hymenoptera > Braconidae > Macrocentrus > Macrocentrus cingulum. Next base: position 1,602 of record MVJL01003870.1, read on the forward strand.
CTATCTCATTTTTACGCCCGTTGTAGTTGTCTTTTAAATGTTTCCACCATGCCTGCAGCTCTTCGATAAAAGCGGTTGCTGAAAAAAAGAAAAAAGATATTAGAATAGAGTATTATATCTAATAAATTGACCAAAATGGGTTACGAGAACACGAGATGAAAATCTCTTCAACTCTACCATTTAATTTCTGAGCAACGGCTTTCCAGGCAGCATCATAGGCGAGTTGTGTCTATTTATTATTTTTATTCAATTTAGCGAAATTCCAGATTATGGGGTGTTTTTGAACTTCATCGATCAGCCTCGACCGGTCCTCTCGGTATTCTGTTGATGACAATTTTGTTCCTTTATTGCCTCGAGTTGATGCCGATGACTTTGATTTTTGTTTTGTTCTGGATGACACAGCGTTATTCTTTATTTGTGTAGGTGCAGGTGGATTCTTGTTCATCCGTTGTTCCTCCAGGATATCTTCTTGTACATCAGGGTCATGTGAGTCGTCGTTCATCAGTTGTTCCTCCAGGATGCCCTCTTGTATTGCCGGGTCACTGCTCGTTACTAACTGTACTTGATAATCTTCTTCCGGTCTTCTAATATAAAAGACGATGTATGCACCGGTTTCCAGCTTGAAATTTTGCAGAGACATTTGAACACACTACATTCAATAAAATGAAACTTTTAAGGTATATGTAACATAATATAGACTATAATATTACCTTTTCATCATCGTCAAACATGCACAACTGGCCATTAAATTCTCGAACCAGGGTCAAATAATGTCCACTTGAAATCGTAGCTCCCACGTGAATCACCGCTGATGCAAAAGAGTATAGGACAACTTGGCCTTGGAAATCATCAGTTGATTGATCAACATTAGCCGTAATCCAACTAATGTTTTCTACAAATGTCTTTCCATTGTGAAGTTTTTGTTGTTGACTGAATCTATTTAAAGCTAGACAAAGGATATTTGGTAGAGATTCTATTGTTACTGACAAGGTAGTTGGATATCTTAAACTTTTTTGGATATCTTTCACATTTGTTGCACTCAAAGCCTTGAATAATTTCGGGTGACAACATTGTTCCGAGAATGTCCAATATTGAACCGACAACAGAAACTGGCAAACCTTAGAATTTCAGTCAATAATAATGAAACTTTACCTACATTAATTGTGAGAGTTACAAATCAAATCAGGACTGCCATATAATATTCACCTGCATCAATTGGTCATGTACAAAAGGTATTCGGGTCAGTTGACAATCATCGCAGTAAATGCTGCTTATCACTGATCCTAAAACGATAGTCACAAAAAAGGGATTCTTTATTGCACACCCTATGATATGCCAGGTAGTCTTGAGAAAATTTTATGACCAAACACGTTAGGAACTCATGAGCATCGTTTTGTACGCCTGGTGTAAAATGTAGGCAAATGACTGCAAAAAATATTTTTGGTTAAATGCATCTGACTGCAGTTAACATATTAATTATAAGATCATTTACCTTTGAGTATGTCTAAAATCATATCAGGGAACATAGAACTTGATGATCGGAGGGAGATTAGAATAGTCAGAATGGTGACATCTTATTGCATTGTCTTCATCATGTATTAACCACTTCACAAACTCTGGTATATGAAAGATAGCTCGAAAAGCACTATTAATATAGCACGAGTTATTGTTGTTTTTCAAGTCACCACACATTGGTGAAGGTTTATCCTCCTCAGAATAAGCGCCGTGCATCATGTGAACTCTTATATTGACGTTAAAGCTTAAAAACTGTTGAATTAAGTAGCCGAACGGAAAACTCTGGAACTGGCAGGTCAGGGAATAAAATTTTCTGTAGTCCGGAATACAAATAAGAAAACACACTGGTTTTATTGACAGAGTAGCTAAATGCCACCTGCTCGGGCGGAAGGCCCACCAAAAGTTACAATAATTAAGTAATCTTAATACTAATGTCTTTGTTGATACACTGTTGAGTTTTGCCGAAGCCGATTATTGTTTAGAGTTTTTAGCCGAGTGTAAAAGCCGTGTGAATAGCCGCGCACTGCCGCCGCACAACGTGTTCCGCGTAGTCAATGTTCAAGGTGACTTTTCCGACGAAGTAACAAGATCCGCACCGAAATAATTAGATGATAAGATCAGGCGAATTTCACACTTTACATTCGGCGAATTAGTTTTCCAAAAGACCGAACGATGTAAAAGATAATTGACGATACAGTTTTGGTTGTCGTCACGATAAATATCACAGGTGCGAGCTCCGACCGACGTTAAAGGAGCCGCGTTGAGCCGTTGCCGAGCGCCGCCGAGGCAAACCGAAGTAGCCCGAGAGCACCGCTCGAGAGGGGCAAGAGGAGAGTGAGCAGTAGAGCTCGCGCGCCTTAACCGCGCTGCCACTCGTGGCCAGCAAGGTTTCAACAAAAACACTAAAGTTAATTTTTTATGGCACAGACTTTACTGCATTCAATACTTTTGATATGAAATTTCATCAATAATTTTAAATTCAACACTGACAATAATTTTTCAGGGTTAATTTCATAAACACAACAACATTCGTCATCACCACTGGCTGATTAGTTGAATAGATGACCGCTAAAAATTATTCCATTGAAATGTGGCGCCACTTGTGCGTTAAATTTAACGCAGCGTTAAAACAACGCACCATGTGAATTCAGCCTTGTTCTGATAGAATCGAATGCGAGGAATCCTCGTTGTCGGGGTGATTCTCGTGTACTGGCAGAATCGAGTGCAAGTAATCCTCGTTATTGTGGCTATTCTCGTGTGCTGGTGGAGTCGAGTGCAACGAATCCCCGTCCAAAAATTCATCGTTGGGACTTTTATACGGTTGATTAATGCTGTTGATAGTCTGGACTATATTAGCATTTTTGCTAATTCTTTTGACACGTTCCCCATACCGTTTCTCCAAACTTTGTAGACGTTGTGTGCAAATTGGTGTTTATTTATTGTAGATTTATTTACCGTAGATATTCAATTAATCTACATATAGGTTAGGACCAATGCTTATATACTGTGACGCGCGGCAAAAAATTCCCGGGGACAGAATTACTCACCGTGGTCGCAATGCGTCGATCTCGCGTTGATCGACGGCTTTCACCCTCTGTACTCAAATATCCTGGAAATAAGGTTACCTCGGGCGCCAGTCCGTTTTTTGCATAAAAACGGACAAAAGCAACTCACGTACCTCCAGTCTTACGTTCGGTAATAACCTGTAAATCGCGAAATCACAACAAGTAATTCTCAGGGAGGTGGGACGTTGGTTATCTCACAATTAACTAACGAAAATGTAAAATAAAACCAATATAAGTTACGGTTTATTAAGGAAACAAGTCCATGAGTCTAGTAAAAAGAAATCAATTATAATATCATGAAAACCGGATATGAAACAACTCAGATAATCTTATGTACGACGCCGTAATAAATGCAAATAAAAATCAATCAAATAAAACAATCCTTGCGCGTAGTGCTTCCAAAAAAAACTATTATTAACTTGAGAAAAATAAACAAAAAGTATTCTAGTCTTACTCTCGCGGCGGGAAGCGCCACGCACACCGATCCACTCGAGACTCTCACACAGCGACCAGGAACGTCGTCTACGTTATCAAATACTATTTCCCTATTTCTCTAAATAGATTGAGGTTTCGGGAAGCGAGAACCTCGTTTTATGCCGGAAACGCGTCTGTTTCAGCAACTAAGCCCGCCAACGCAAACAAACGGCTGCTCAGTGCCCCTACGTACCTCGACAATAGCGCTGGTGTTCTCCAGCTTCTCGTCCAAAGAAACAACCTTACGTCCGGTCCTAGTGAGCCTTGGGATGATCGGGCCTTCTCGCCAGAGATCCGAAATGTGACGTGAAAAGGCTCCACTCAAAAAAACCACGTCTATCTTATTCAATGCGTACGACCACAATCCCCCTCGGTTCTCCTTGCGGCAACGATGACGCCGCCGGTCCGACTCCTCACTTGACTCGAGGAGCCAATCAGCAGTTTTTCTCCATTAGCTTCGAAACGCGCACAGGTGTGAGAGAGATAGGTAGTTGGTCTCTCTGTTTGGGCCTCCATATTGCTTTTTGGACGGCGCGCTCGGCAGGAAAATTCAAACCCACAACTGCGTCGACATCGACTTGCGCCTCCAATACTGATCTCGAAATTCCCTTTGACACTCGCAATGGTCTGCGTCTGACGATGCGTAAATGGTTGAAGAACTCGTAGACGACGCACTCAGGTTATAATGGCTTTATAGTGGACTACGTAATGACTCTCAACGATGAAACGACGCGTGGCGGGCGTAAATCGACGCTTACATCGTAATTTCGCAGAAAAAGACTCGATACAATACTAATGACTCATATGAACAACAAGTTGGAAAAAGGCGTTGACGACGCTCCTGTCTGGATTGTGGTCGACACCGGTGAATAAACACGCCAAATTTTACTCAAATTTCAGAAATAAAATAAAACGTAAAATAAAACGTAAAATAAAACTCTAAATTAGAGGGCCCTATCACGGTCAGCTCACATCCTGCCCACTTATATAACACCGTCATTGACTGTCCCATAATCTTTCAATAAATTTTGCCCTGAATTTTAATGTAATTAGTCCGAAAAGATATCCAAACACTGAGCCTAACGAACGCTTTGTTTATACACCGACCACCGAAGTAAAATAGCGCCTGACTGTATCCAAGCAACGGCAAGCTGACTCTGATGAGATAGCTGCTGAACGCTCAAAGTGAACTACAATCAGATGTCTGATGCGAATCATTATCAACAGTTATAAAATCCGCAAAGCCAATACAACGCAGATCTCCCTGGTTCCTGTATTTCATTATTGCAAATAAATTTTATTGAGATATATTTAAAATGTTGGTATTAAAATTGTATGCTATATTTTATACTATAAAGGTACAGGACGGGTGCACTCTGAGAGTATACGCAGATGGAAATTCTCTGGATTCGATTGGGTACAAAAACTATACCGGGAAATTCATTGTAACTGAAATTTGTAGGGCGCGAAGTGTAACAAAGAATAAAGTTAATGTGGCAGAAACATTTGGACGAAGATTTCATCCACCTGTTTCCTCAGTACATAACGATTAATCTCTACATCTTCAATCAGAATGCCATCATTACTCTCATTATTTTAATCGCTGGCTTGAAATATTTGTAGAATATGATGGATTGTGCAATATTTTTGATTTGGCATTACATGATCGAAACTACATTTACATTTATGTAGAGAAGAAAAAGTTGATAGAAAATATATTCGAACCTAAGATGCCTGTGCTGGATTTGCAGGGTTTTGCCTGTCCAAGTTTGGAAGAAATCGCAACATCCATTGAGGATGACAGTTTGCGACATAGTGTAAAAAATGATTCCCCTATATGATTATAGACATGCAAGGTTTCAAGATACCAACCAACGAACTGGTGGTGTAAGAGGTGGCGTATGCAACTTGCTTATATTGATGGATTTTTTGGAACTGAAATTGGAAAAATTTCTATTTTTACTACGATGCAAGTGGTCTGCTTTACCGGCAAAGTACAAGTGTATAAATTCCTAGCTCATTCGAAACTAACATGGTCGTATGGGGGACTCTGGAATCCTTTTACAATCTAAAGTCAGTGACATTTTAAAATATATTATTATGAAAGACAATTTGAGCGTTGTGTACGTCGAGGGCCCTGAAGAGAAATGATGGATTCAAAAACTGATTGGATATTTACATTCAAAGACGGTCATGAATATGAATGATACAGTGTGATATAGAGTGCCCATCTTTGCGTAAAATGGTTATTCCACGAAATTGTGATGACCGTTATATATATGGAGTGCTTAATCACTACGTATGTGCGTATGAAAATGTGCAGGCTTTGAAAAAATGGTTATGAGAGAACAAATCAACGTTAACGCAATTGTATGAAATAAGGGTTCCATAACATGAACAATTAATTTTACATCATAAAAAATTAGTTTTTTATTTAATTTAATTATTCTATTGTTGAAACCTTGTTGGTCACGAGTGGCAGCACGGTTCACGCGCGCGAGCTCGCTGTTCGCTCTTCTCTTGCCCCTCTCGAGCGGTGCTCTCGGGCCGCTTCGGCTTGCCTCGTCAAAGCTCGGCAACGGTTCAACGCGGCATCTACACTGTTGGTTGAAGCTTACACCAATGATATTTATCGTGATGACAGCTGAAACTGTATCGTCAATTATCTCTAACATCGATCGGTCTTTTGGGAAACTAATTCGCGAAATATAAAGTGTAAAATTAAACACTGCAAATAAAATCAGTGTGTTTTTTACACCCAATCCGGCTAAAATATTCTATTCTCTGACCTGCCAGTCCCAGATTCCCGGCCGGCTACAAACATCTTTACACACTGATTATATTTTTTCTCTAACACAGAGTGAAAAATTCTGCCTTTAGATTGAATTCGACGTGGAAACCGATTTCGATGTTAGGCACATTCTTCGTATAGTCTACAGCGAGCAGCGCTTTACGCATAATTCCAAACGTACATTATGTGAACAATTGTTCAATGCCGTAAACACAAGTAGCTAGAAGAAGCACATTAATGTGTTGTGCTGGGCTGGTCAACAATATCTTCACTCCGTTTTCATTGGTTTCCATCGGCTAAGTGGCAGTGGCGGATATGGCTTGATGCTGTACAAAGACTAGACTTGTCTTTGACAGACATTAAAAAATCGAATAACTGCGTCTGTTATTGTCACTTTTTGGATAGTGATTACAGTTAGGCACGAAAAATTCAACGATTAGTTTTCTCTGTGATTCCCAGTCGAAATTCGCCTGGCAAGAAGCCAGATGACCGTGTGGACGACAGCTACAGCAACACTTAGCGAAAAAAAATTTCCCCAACATGGATTATGTGCAAGGAGTATCGAGAGTCGATGCATCCTAAGATAATGAAAATGGTCGCCAAGCACCTCATTGTCAAATGGTCTCATAGAATCAACTAAAACCCGTCAGGAAAAGCCAGTAATTTAGAAATCTATCCGATTTCTCAAAATGCCATTTACGCTCATAAAAAGGGGTGAAGAAAAAGCGTCCACGACTTTCGGGTATATGTAATTCAACTGTTACTTCAACATACAATATTTCCTTAAAATTTGTCAGTTTATTCCTGTTTTTGACACAGATACACAAGCATAAGCCAATTGAGAATCTGAGAGAGAGAGAGAGATAGAATGACTGTAAATAACGGTTTTTTTTTTAAGTTGACTCGTCTGTAATCCAATCGAGCTCCAATGAATTAACGATAATCTTATTTTGTTAATTTGTGCAATTATTTACCCACAAAGCCCGAAAAAAAATTTTATTTGAAATTTAGCGCGCTTCTGCTCTACTCAGATCCCCTGCTCGAAGCTCGAAGGAATTCTTCAAGTGTCCAGTAGTGTCGCCACGGGTCTAGCCTGGCTTTACTCGGAAACAGGTGGGAGAGTCGGCCAGATCGGAGAGCAATCTTATCGGACGCTTTCAAGATATACAACTTCGCTATCGGGGTGGTGCTACAACAGCCCCGCGGAAGCTTGCTTTAAGGCATTTGTCCAACCCGACTTGTGTCGGTCCGACGAGCGCGTTGGCTGATGCCCGTCGACCAAATACATTTTCGAGGAGAGATATGCGTATCCCGAAGATCTGTATTTTTCGAACTGTTCCCGTGTCATGTGATGTTATTACTGCGTCGTTTACATGGGCTTTGCAGAACTGATTTAATTGTAGCAGCTCAAAATTCCACTCTAGGCGATCGATTTTTGGGCCAAGAATTTTCTTGGGCGTGCGACATATCGTTGGCAGTGAGCGAGCTGTTGACGTTTATTTACGACTCAAGGCAGACCGGGAATCCTCTTGGTCAAGCAAGGAGCAAGTATGTCGTTCGTAATGACGTTTGACGCAAAAGGATACTACGGACAGGAATTCGTATCAGTTACCGCATCGCAGCCGTCCAGGAGGTTGTGGAGGTGCCAGTCTGCTGCCATTATTCGAGCAACTTTCCATCGCTCGAACGGTCGCTCGGCCTCCGAGTCAAAGAAGTGGGCAATGATGTCGATCTCGTTGCGAATCGATTGGATGTGTCGGTCTAATCTCTGAGATAGACAAACGGCAGCAGTGAACGAGCCATAACGATGGAGCCGCATCGTCTAGCGCTAGCTAGATTAAATGCGTAGCGGAGTTTTTTACACTAGTATGCTGCTTGGCGGGGTGGTTAACTTCGAAGCACAGTGTTGGCCAATCAATATTTGGAGGCTGACCAGAGGCTGATCAGATGAATTGTGCGCCGACTCGGGCTTAAGTTTGTAGTAAATTACCCAAGTGTCCGCGAGGTCGTTCCCAAAGACCGGGGCTTGGCTGAACACTTTGACCACCATACCTGCCGCAAGCATTTGGCGGTGCTTTCAGGCCATGTTTGCGCACTCGATACATGTAGCCTCCGTGGTGGCGCGATGCAATCACGGCAAGAAGATAACAAAACTTGCGCATCACACTCGCTGACATTGTCACCTTGAGGATGTCGGGGAGAAATTGCTTGCGCGTTGGCGATGTTTGTTTATTGAGCGGGCCAATTGCCTCGCTTACAGGGTCGATCCACGCGTTCCACTCCGTGTCGCTTGCGCGTCACCCGAGTTACACAGAATAATGACTTCAATTGTCTCGCTCACCGGGGACATGAACGGATTATTTGGGTCTAACTTGCGGCACTCGAGAACTCGGGAACACAATGCATGCGCAGTCCCGTCATCGTCAAACAGCATCGAGAATTTCCGTTCAAAATCGAGATAAGATATCAGCAATCAAAAGCAAGCGATCAGAAGCAAGTCCCATGGCTCTCAACTTATCTGTAATCCTTAAGTTCCAATGCTTCCCGGCCTAGAGACATAGAATAGATCCCCTTCTCGATGTGCCACCATCTTGATTTCTCCATCAGATCTCTCCATCACCGCCTGATCTCAACTGAACGTCACCTTTTGTCCTCGATCGACAATTTTTGCGACTGAAACTAAATTTACTCTCAGATCTGGTATATACAGAGTATTCTGGAACTTAACTCAGCTTGTTTCACCGTCTGTCACTGCGGCAATCTACACAGGACCTTTTCTTGTGACCCTTGTACTGTCATGACTCGCCAAGTTCAATTTTCCACAGGTTGACGCATTTAGACTCGTAAACTTCTTTCGATCACCAGACAAGTGTGACGTGCAGCCACTATCCAATAACCTTACTACGCTGATGACACGCAGCTGTCGAGATGCTATCCTGTACGGAGGTCCCACCGACGTTAAACGCCGCATACGTGTCATCCGCACCGTCAATATTGCCTGTATTTGCTGATGGCCTTGAATCTTCCTTCTTCTTCACCTTACGAGGGCACCCATTTGCCTTATGTCCAAATTGATAGCACTTGAAACATCTTTTTCGAGGCGTACCATTGTTTTGTCCCTCATCTGGCTTATTTTGTGGCTTGGGCGAATTCTTCTACGGCGTTCATGACCGCTTTGCCAACATCGCACCTGACACCTCCATGTGCCGTTTTTAATGAGCAATGCCGTTGCCTGCATTTTACAAGTATCGTAACTTTCTCGTGGTAAAAGTTCCACAAGGGCCTTTGCGCCTTTCCTTGTCGGGCACGACCCGACATTGTCTCACACGTGCTCACAACCAAAGAATTTTCACAAAATCTATCTTTCCCTCACGCGCGTGGCCTATTCTGGGGTCATAACCTGTTTGGGCCCACGCGAAGGAAATTAGTTTGCAGCACAAAACCATTCGATTAAGCGTTCAGTTTTATTTAAGAATGAGATCAACGTTTTAACAAGATAATTTCGTTCATCTGGATTGAACTCGATCAGTAAGTCGCTGCATTTTAATGTCGACTTTGAGATATTGAATAACTTGTCCGCTTAATAGTTCATTTATGAATCATTCGATGCGGTATAAAATTAATCCCGCCACAATACTGATGTTCAAATCTTTCATAAACTTAGTCTATAACATGAATAATATAAATTAATTTATCTACTTTTTCATGATGCATTTGTAAACACATTCAAACGTTATTATCTTTTTTCATCACATTTCCCCAAAACATTTTCAATCAGTTCGTGGTAGGTTTATAATTATGCTCTGTTTCTCTCTTCACAACGTCCTGCACAGGCTAACTGATTTTTCCACTACACGTGCAGCGGGACTGGGTTATTAATAACTAGCTGTCTTACCGTGGCAATCGCGTATGTAAGTATTTAAATATATCTACAAAAATTAATTGAAGTCAACATGAATCTTCTAACAAGGCATGTAGATGTTGACTTACATCGTATTTATTCCTCTAAAATTTAAGATAGAAAGATTTAGCAGTGCATCTATCAATTGATGAAAATACTTGGATACAACAATAATTTTTTTCATTGTTATAAATGGATATTTGTATTGAATCAATGTTGCCATATCTTTTTAGCCACTTTTATAACCCCGAAATTTTACGTCCAATAGTTAGGAAGATTACTAAAATAGACATTCGATAAAAGTTTCATGAGATTATAAATTTTTTTGTAATCCATTACAGAAATTTTGCGGTTTCAGTCTGATTCCAGAAACATAGAGGACATTCCGGTCTGGAATTTTCCGTAGTGGCTTGCGCCTTGGTAATCTTTATTCATTTTTATTTCATTGCCTAAAGGACGCTAATAATAGTTCTCACATTCGATAATCGTCCGCCGTAGTCTATTGTTGTGTTGCTGAAGCCCGGCAAACAATATTGTGTTGCACCCAGTGGAAATACTTGTCTGCACTGTAAAAAATGAATCGGTGAATTCAACTGAAAAAATACAGTTGAGAAACATGAGTCGAATGAACGAGAAACATGATAGATGGAAAAAAAAATTTAGTTGGCTGACCAATGTTGAATAGGTACGACAACTGCGAAATTTAGTTGGTAATATTTAGCTGGAATGCTTACTCTATAAGACGAACGGTGTAATTTTTCAGTTGATTCGACTGTTGTGAAGTGGCCAACCTAACTACCAAGTTTCGGCTACATCTGCCTAATATGTAGGTGACGCAAAGAAATTTGTAATAATGTCAACGAAAAATCAAAGTGAATTAAATATTTTTTTAATTCATTCACTTCAAAATTGCCGGTGCACCGGCTAAAAAAATGGTTGTTTATCTTGCATTTTTAGTTAAATGTACTAGGATTCGATGTTGCTCGGCCTAAATCTTGACTGAAAGTAACTCATGGATTTAGTCAATTCAATCGCATTGTTGACGTGATTGGATTTTTTTTTAGTGAATCATTTAGCTCAATTTTCATATAATGGGATAACATTCTTATTTGTGTAGACTGATTCTTTCATTCGCGGCATCTGAAAATGTAGTGGCTCGAATTCAATAATTAAGCCTTTCAACTGCATTTCCTTGTGTATGGACCAAAATTCAAGTCGATATGATTAATTCATATGCACAACTTGACTGATTTTTACGAATAAATCAATATCAATTTTATTCAAAACAATTGATTTTAGGGTGGTTTCAAATAGATTCGTTATTAATTTACATGAATTAAATACTCGTTTCGATGATATAAATTTACTGATTTACCTTCAGTAACTGTCGGATCATTAACATTTTGTAGTTTATACGACTATGCTTTCTGTGCAATCAACTTATACTTTCCGTTTATTCTCCAACAATATTTTATTCAAACAAGTGACTATTACTTGCGGCGCCTAAAAATTTGTGTGATTTAACTGAAAAATGAATTAGATTAATCATTATAATTTGTTCACCTAACTTGATGCATCATCTATCTAACGGAAAAAAAGCCAACAGACTATAGTTTTCAGTTGAGTTAAGAGTGTATTTTGTTGAAGGAGATTCATTCCTCAATTCCTTGTCCTGATAACTTCGAGTGCATTCAATACATTTGCAGGCCGATTAACTGAAATTTCGAGCGATTTGATTTGAAAGTGTTATTTTGTTATTTATCTATTTTCATTAACTTTGAAGATTCATCCGAGGGCAATACACATACATACATCTTAATTTACAACCTGATTTATCTTACTTTATGCAGATTAACAATATATATGATAATTTAAAATTTATAGAACGATCGACCGATTTTATAAAATCGTTCAATATATTGATGTCTTCAACAGCGTGGTTTGATTAAGATAGAATTGTTTTTTTAACCGTCATTGAAATATATAAATATTCACCTGGCACACGGAGAAAATTTTGCATTTATTTTTACTACACTAAGTTATTAATTTTTACTGTAGTCTATAGTAACGCCGGACCTTAACCAAATTATGAAATGTAAGGTTTGTTGAGAACGCGCGACTCGTGACTCAATTTTACTGTAGTGTATTTGTAAAACGGACCGCTGACTACCCGCACATTGTAACCTACAGCTGATCAAAAAATAACTGACGTTACTACTCGAAAATATAGAGACATCTGTCTTAAATATAGCATTATCACAGATGTAAAATTTAACGAAGTTACAGTTGAAAAAAATTTACAAATCGATTTTAAATACTGCTGCCAGACTACAGCGAATAATTTTTGAACCGCCACGTTTCAAGCGATGAAAATTTTACTGTGGTCTGTAGTACTTTTTGTACTCGAATAAATAATATATAAATAAATAAATAATTTAGTTAACTAAGTCATGAATATATCGCGTGACTAAAATCAGAAGGGCGTATGCGCTATTTTTACAAAATTCGGTTTTGATAAAATCATAAGGGCGTATGCGCCAATTTTTTTTTTTTTTT
>MVJL01003874.1:0-10386 GCA_002156465.1 Macrocentrus cingulum
AGCGAATCCTAAAGAATCTAGGTCGTATAAATCATGTGCTGAACATCCTATACTACGAGCGCTCGAGACATTTTCAACCAATTATCAATCTGTCAGGTGCATTAGGGAGTCACAAATATTGTGTGAGTTGTAACAAATCGTTTCGAAAAACGATTGAGCACAGGTGTTCAGGACTTTGTGGCAAATGCAAACAATCACCGGTTTGTGCAACCAAAAAAGAAGAAGAAAAAAAGTGCTACTGTGAATAAGAGAAAGACGAAGAAGAGGAAAAATAATCGTGCGAGTGTATGAAATCAGAAACAGAATTATTTTCGTTGCCTCCAACACAAACTACAATTGAAAGTTCTAACTGGGTTTACTACAAGCCTATATCTTCACTGACAGATGATTCACCCATCGAATTCGTTGTTCAAGGCCTCGGTGAAGAGTACATTGACTTAGCACACACCATGCTAAGCTTACGTGTTACTATACAACCTAAAAACAATCCAACTTCGGCATCAACATCGTCACACCCACCACCACCACTTAGTGTAGGACCTGCACCAATCAATAATTTCATGAATTCTATGTTCAATCAGGTAGATGTGTTTCTCAATCAATAACTTGTGACACCACCAAATAATGCTTACGCGTACAGGGCATACATTGAAACACTGCTAAATTATGGTCCTGCTGCCAAAGATTCACATCTCACGAGTGTATTCTGGTATGATGATACACCCGGTCAAATGGATACAATCACCAATGCCAATGTTTGACTCAAGAAACGTCGCGAAATGTTAACATCTGGAAAAACTGTTGATATGATGGGCCACCTCGGTGATTCCGTTCTAACTGTGATTTTTTTTATTAAAAATTTCACGATTTTAGAATGAAACTTTTGTAACCTATTTATGAGTATTATTCATCTATTTTAGTTCTAACTGTGATTTTTTTTATTAAAAATTTCACGATTTTAGAATGAAACTTTTGTAACCTATTTATGAGTATTATTCATCTATTTTACCCTGAAAATATAAATCTGAAAGGATTTTACTACAACTTCAAAGCATTCAGAATAAGAAACACATTTAAAATTTTCCGTTCCACGGTACTGACTAATTTATCCACGGTACTGACATAATTATTTAAAGGTACGTAATAGTATATAACAATAATTTCCTTACATTATCCATGTAAGGTACTTTCAACGTGGTTTACTGCGGTCTCATAAATCTTACGGTAGATGGCGCTCGAGTCATATAAATTCAAATTTAAAAATTCGTTAAAAATTGAAGACAAAAGTAATTGAACTGGAATTCAATGCAAACTTGATATATTAAACAAAACGTCTGTCAATTCTTTTCAGTTTCATCATAAACATTAGAATTTATAAGGTAATTAGTTTAAATCATTTACTGTGACAAAAAAATACACAATTTACAGGTAAATTCTAGAAGTGGACACGACACGGTACTGACATGAGTGATATATTAAAAGTTTTCTCTGAATAGCAAGGGATATTATATAAAATAATGTTGAAATATGTTTTTAATTATAACGGTACTGACATGAGTGATATATTAAAAGTTTTCTCTGAATAGCAAGGGATATTATATAAAATAATGTTGAAATATGTTTTTAATTATCCAATTAACACAGAACTTTCATTAATAAATTATTCATTAATGACCAGTGAGAACAAACAATACAAGACATAAAAAATCGCAGTTAGAATGGAATCACCCATATACACCAACTGCTGCACCTGGCAGATTGTGTTCGGAATTTGGGGCCTTTGTGGGCGCATTCATGCTATGAAAAAATCGCAGTTAGAATGGAATCACCCATATACACCAACTGCTGCACCTGGCAGATTGTGTTCGGAATTTGGGGCCTTTGTGGGCGCATTCATGCTATGAGTATAAAAACCTCAACGGACAATTCTTAAAGTTCATTCACGCGACAAGGCACATTGACTCGCAAATTGCCACATCACACCTCAGAGTTATAAGAATGAGAAGAATGATCGAGGATCTGCCCGAAGAATCTGTCCGCAACTTTACACATTGACTCGCAAATTGCCACATCACACCTCAGAGTTATAAGAATGAGAAGAATGATCGAGGATCTGCCCGAAGAATCTGTCCGCAACTTTTGTTTAAGACGCAAACATCAGGTCAATATTATTGAACAAATTGCAGATAATACATACTCGGTCGGAGCATATAAAATCTTAGCAAACATTCCAGTAGCGGTGGTGACAAACGCAAACATCAGGTCAATATTATTGAACAAATTGCAGATAATACATACTCGGTCGGAGCATATAAAATCTTAGCAAACATTCCAGTAGCGGTGGTGACAGCTTTGTTGAGCCTAGAGTTTAATTTGGGCGAGTTTAACCTGTGGCACTACCATAGAATATTAAAGTCCGAAAGACTTTTCGTGTCAGAGACGTACGGACGAACTCTGCAAACGAATTCATCTGCCGTACAGTACAGAAGTGGCAACGAGCTGTGCTATGGAGTCGTGAATTGTTACGTACGTTTGCGGAATAATCTATGTAGGCACAATCGCTGTAATTGTGAATATCACCATTTTGCAATTGTACGTCAAATCATTTGTGATGGAGTCTTTGTGGCAGAAGGAAATGGTAGGGAAATTAGTTCTGTTGGATATTTGTACAGGTGCCATGAAGTAGAGGATGTACTAGCGGTCGCGATTGAGTCTTTAGTAACACCTTGTGTATATATGAAAATTGAAAACAATAATTACCTGGCAGTCGCCATCAACAACAAAGAGTTAGAGTAAGAAAATTGTCTACTTTTGTAAGATTTTTATAAACAAATTTGAAAGATCAAATGGACTTTTAATTTATTTATTATTTTGTATCTAGTCATTATTATGTTTATTTGTTTTTTATCAGAGTGCAGAAGTTTTCAATAATTGCAGCTATCTAATAATTTTTCCATTTCTCTATACAATTTTTTTCAGATATAAAAAAATTCATTCATTCATTTCTGCAAGGTATTTGTAAGTATATACATACATTATGCAAAGTCAATTTTTTTTTCTTAACGACAATTAACTTTGGATTATAGTGTTTGTTTTTACTGACAAATAAATATGTAAGGCATTCGGTCTCATGAAATTGAATTTTACCGCCAACTAGGAGTACGGTCATGTGGAGAGTTGTAGAGGGGATAGAGTATACTTTCAGATTTCCCGCTTATTGTTTTTGAGAACTTTGTGGGAGGGGAGACATACTTTCGGGTCTCTCCACCACGAGATATGGGCGCACGTGATGGATTCAGGGTTGTCTGAAGACTTTCTGAACTAGCGAGTGGGGATTCAGAACTGTCTGAATACTTTCATAGGGTATATTTCGACTCGGGAAGGACACACGTTCAAGCTCTGTCGGATCTAGGGGGGTGTCGGCGACAATCGAGCACTCGAGTGCGTGTCTCGGAATGGAAACGCCATTGTCTCTTTTTCCCCACTTGAAACTCTACGTCATTGTCAGTCTCCTCTCGATGACTTTGAGATTGAAGCCCAGGCTGTGGAAGGCGGTAAACAAGAGGGCCCTGTCATTGCTCTTGCGCGCCCGGTGTGTGTCTTAATATAGACAGAGGAAAAAAGGAAAAGGTGCAGAAAAGGGACGAGATAAATGAGAGGGACTCGATTAGATTGCTAACACCGACAGCGAGGGTTAGCATTCAATATAGACAGAGGAAAAAAGGAAAAGGTGCAGAAAAGGGACGAGATAAATGAGAGGGACTCGATTAGATTGCTAACACCGACAGCGAGGGTTAGCATTCAATCGACTGGCCAATCTCTCCGTTTTTTTTTTCAATGACTAGG
This sequence comes from Macrocentrus cingulum, assembly GCA_002156465.1. NCBI lineage: Eukaryota > Metazoa > Arthropoda > Insecta > Hymenoptera > Braconidae > Macrocentrus > Macrocentrus cingulum. The sequence goes on from MVJL01003874.1 coordinate 3,847, forward strand.
GTAATTTTTTCTGTGCCTTTAGCGACAATCATCGACTAGAATTTTTTTATCCAGTTGATTGGCACGTGTTTAAAAGTTAAACTGGCCAGTGGATTAGGCGAGTAATTTTCTGTGCCTTTAGCGACAATCATCGACTAGAATTTTTTTATCCAGTTGATTGGCACGTGTTTAAAAGTTAAACTGGCCAGTGGATTAGGCGAGTATAGTTTAATATTTACATAATAGTAGGTGAGTGCCAAGGTGTCCTCGAGTCGTCGCGGCCTGGATAATACATTCCTGTTGCCTCACCACGACAGTTTCCTCGAGTTCCCGGAACTAATTGGTAGTAGGTGAGTGCCAAGGTGTCCTCGAGTCGTCGCGGCCTGGATAATACATTCCTGTTGCCTCACCACGACAGTTTCCTCGAGTTCCCGGAACTAATTGGTCGACTGGGGACTGTATCGGCGCGATTGCGGCCACCGGCATATAGTATTGGAGTTGAGCGAGGGATAGAACGCGTTAGCATTGATCGTTGAAGCCACCGAGATTGGTTCGGTTATTAAATTGAATTTGCGCGCTGAGCATCCGTCGGCTAGTGAAACGGCACTCCGATGAATCTGTTTCCATTGTCGAGCTCGGTGGAGCACCGCGATTGAGCGCATGATAATCGGTCTAGCCCCTGGATTCGCAAAATCTCATCAGCCACTATTAATTTGCTATTCCCAGTCTGCTCCAATTACACCTGCAAGCTCATATACTTGCATATCGCGCACTTTTCAACGCTATTACTTGAGATAAAAAATTTTTATCCATTGTTTTATCATTTAATATATCTTTCTAATTGTTTTTTTAGTTTGAAAAAAATTATTTTAGTTGTAAATCAGCTTGTATTTCAATTCAAATACGCAAATTTGGAAGAAAAAACATTTTTTTTTAGCGAGTAGTTTTCACCTGATGTCGGTTTATTAGGGTTGAAATAATTGAATGAATCAAGTTGTATAAATTAAATCACTTGTCAAATTAATTTTCTGTCATTGAAAAATATTTTGAACCCTTTCAAGTATTATTAATCATTCATTTAATTTTTGGAGATATAAATACGACTTTTAATTGAATTAATGCTTTCAAATGGAAACAATTATTTTATCGAATAGTCTCTCGGAAAATAAAATTGAAATTCGATCAAAAAAAAAAAAATTGAAAGTTTTCCGTTAAAACTTTCAAATTACAACACAATTTAATTTACGATTGGAACCATTAATTCCCGTCAGACTTGTCATTTTACAAACACTCGCGAGAGCAAGTGAATAAATGACCAATATGCTGTCTGATAGCTAGGGGTGCGAGGGTGCTGGGAAAAAATCAAATAAATTCTGGAATATTCTGCAGACTCTCTATCGCTTAATCAAGACCCTTTGTCGCCCCGGCAAAATCGTCTTAACGATCCAGTCCTTGGGGTGTTTGCTATTAGCCCGCATTAGCGCAAACTACTCTGGTGAGAGAGGGTTGCTCTCGACGTTTCCACTCGCTCTGAAAATTTACTGTTACCTCGTGTACTTGGCTGATGCTGCCTTTGCTTCTTACACAAATATCGACATGATTTTAATATATTATCGTGATTTGCTAATTTTACTTTTCAATTGATGGCATAATTTTTTCGTGTGCGTCTTTAGGGCAATTAAAATGATTCCGCCATTTACCGCACAGTATTGATAACCGAAATTTGAACAGACGCAATTAATTCTCATGCACATGGCAATATTTTGCGCGATATAGCCACTGCGAAACACGGGAGAAACAGGTAGGCTATATAGCGCGCGAGAGAATCAGCAGCAGGAGTATAAACGCAACTGCCGACGAGCCAACCCCCGGCGGCCTCGTTGTCGCTTAAACACTATCCCGGCGTGCAGGCTATCGCTCTCGCTTGTTGTTCGTATCAGGGGGCTTGCGCGGGGTGCTCGCATTCGCGGTACATACAATGTACGACACAAACGAGCCCGGTCGAGGGATAAAAAAAATGTCGAATGGCAAAAATTTTTAGCCGAAATATCGTCGGTTAGGATGAATATAAAAGTATCGACAGGCGCGTAAAAATATTCAGAGTGAAGTTCAGCCGAGTTTGCAACAGCGCGTCGCGCGTGTACAAAGAAGAGGATGAATTGGAATAAAAAAAAAATTTTTATTTCCGCTTGAAAAAATTTAAATTTAATCATTCAATAAATTTGTGTGGTTATAGTTGTATTTGGGGGTTATATTGTGTCGACATATCCAGTCATTTTAATGTAAAAAGGACGAATAATATTTTTTTTTGTTAAATAGTTGAATACGTCAACAAATAAGATATTTCAAAAATTCTTAATTTTTAAAAAAAACTTAACAAATTTTATTCGACATTTTTTTTAGGAAATTTAATTTCTAATTATTTAAGTTGAATGATATTTGTTGTTATTTTGATTGTTTACCGAGTTATCAGTGAAAAATTCGGGAAAAAATTATGAAAATACAAGATTTCATAAGAAAAATTTTTTTATTTCAAGTTAAATATACTAAAAATTATGTGAGACATGTTTTAATACTTTTTGAGTATCTGCCATTTTGTCATTTTAATGTCGTGATATGAATTTTCGTGAGTAAATTCAGCCCGCATGACGTTAAAGCCCCGGTTAGTGCTGGTTATCTTACCAATTATCTCGGATCAGACTAAATTTTCCAGCTGGGCATCAATACCTGTGGGAAGCACCTTGGTATCTGCGGGTGAAATCACACCCCGTCACCATCACCTGCAGTGAGTAGTCCATTTCGTTATCGTGCGGTGGATAATCGTGACGTCGAGCGCGCGAAATCGGGGTTAAGGGATGACCCGACGGATTGCTGGCGTGTGTCGGGTGGGGCAAGAGGGTTGTGCCGAGGATAAGGGATGATTCAAAGCTACTTTGAGCATAGTTACATTGGCTCTGCTCAAGCGTATACATACGAGTACTCGTGTGTGCCCACTCACCACCATCGCACGCCATCCTTCGTCGCAAGCTCCAGATCCTTTGCTGGAAAACGTGGGATTGTGAGGTCTGCAAACAAGATTGTTGCATTATTCGCAGGCCACAGCTTTCGAACTTGTGGTTTAGTGTCCTTGTAACTTGCACTCGTCCTTGCCATTCGCCAGTATTATTTTCTTTTTACATAAACCCCATTTTTTTCTATTCATAGATATCAATATTTTTAACAAAAATTTATCTTCTAAGAATTCATACATTATATTTTACATTTCAACAATTCTAATTACTTAAAAAAAACTTCCAAAGTATTTTTAACAAAAACAATACCAATTTATAAATTAATTAGCTTGCTTTTTCACTTATTATTCATTCTCTCTCTTGAGTAAATACTCAAAACAGAAGTAAAAAAAAAAAAAAGAAAATATCGAGGGGGCAAATAGTGGAGACTATAACTTGGAGCGCAAGAGTTTCATTGCCGCCGGGAGAGACACGAAAGTTTTCATCGGTTTGGCGGGGTCTCTCTGCCCAGCTGAAATTGTCGGACACAGAGCGCGCACACGAGTGGGAAAGAATAAATAAATCGAGCCGCTTAAGCAGTTTAAATATGCACTGAAAATTAAGGCCGAACTGATGGCGGAGGGGGCCGCGCGCAACTGCAGGCAAAAGTTTCGTTCTGCTGTGAGTCCAGTTGGTATAATAACTTTGAGTCGCGGGGGTTGTAAAAAAAAAAGTGGCACGAGAAAAGGTATAGAGTATTCAACGAGCATTTACCCTCCCCTCGCTGTGGCGAATAAAGTCTCATCCTTTCTCATTCTCGTAGTCTCTTTCAATTTACGTCATTGCGGGGTTGGCCGACGATCTTTATGTCCTGGATAAAGAATGAAGGATCCGAGGATGATTGGGTCTCTCGTGTTGATCGCGTCTCTCAACTAAAACTCTGGCATATATAGCCAACGGCAATGCTTTCAACTAATTATCCTCAATCTAATCCTACCATTAAGACATTCTTTATCAGCATTTAAGCACTCAATGATGATTTTACCTCTCTCTTATATCCACTCTGGTTTGTGACCTCTCGCGTAAAATAGCCTCAGAGACCCAGTTACGATATATTACCGGCTTGAAAAGACGTGATATAAAAACGTCCACCTGCCTCTATAATCTTTAGCACTGCGCCAGAGGGTGGTGGTGGTGGTGGAGTATAGCTTCAACGACACGATATCGGGGCTAATGGACCAGGTTGCACCAGGGCAACGTTGTGCCAATTTTAGCGCCATGGAATCCGTCCCAAACACGACCGAAATAAATGCTAATCACCATTCTTAATCAACCTATCCTCATTTTCTATTTATATCAACCTATAAATCAACGAAAAAAATACTTTTATTTACTGTTTTCTGTTTTTTAAATAGAAATATAACTTATTCATTATTTTTATGTTGAAAAAATACGTTTTATTGTGTTTTTTTTTTTCTATTTAAAAAACAAATATAACTGTTTAATAATTTTTTTCATGGGTTAATTGAGTAAGAATAGTTGGGGAAATTTTTTTTAAAATTGTTTTAATCGTGATTTTTGGAGAATTAATTGATTATACGACCTTGAATCGATCTGCAAGAGGTTGAGCACCGTCAACAACTCGTTATAGATAGCCAAGGGACCTCGAATGATTGCACAAGTGCGGCTGGCATGGTCGGGGTTGATGCAGAAGAAGTTTAAGATGTCTAATTATAATTCAGGCTAAATTTGTTGCCGGAGTTTTCTTTTTTGTGGCATTGACAGAGAAAGGAATTTTTTTTATGATGCAGAAGAAGTTTAAGATGTCTAATTATAATTCAGGCTAAATTTGTTGCCGGAGTTTTCTTTTTTGTGGCATTGACAGAGAAAGGAATTTTTTTTTATGTGAAAAAAATAGTTGACGAGGGAAAGATTTCACAGTGGTGACTTTATGCCGGAGTTTTCTTTTTTGTGGCATTGACAGAGAAAGGAATTTTTTTTTATGTGAAAAAAATAGTTGACGAGGGAAAGATTTCACAGTGGTGACTTTGGGATTTTTTGGCCTCTGAGGAATCGACTGATGTCGTTATCTCGTGTCTCATGCCATCGACGCATATCGACTGCACTCTGCGCGGCACGTCAACGTGTCTGTCTGTTCTTATTTTTTTTTTTGTGGCATTGACAGAGAGAAAGGGATTTATTTTTTATGTCGATGGGTAAAATAGTTGACGAGGGAAAGATTTCACAGTGGTGTCTTTGGGATTTTTTGGCCCCTGAGGAATCGACTGATGTCGTTATCTCGTGTCTCATGCCATCGACGCATATCGACTGCACTCTGCGCGGCACGTCAACGTGTCTGTCTGTTCTTCGGATTATGAGGAATCGACTGATGTCGTTATCTCGTGTCTCATGCCATCGACGCATATCGACTGCACTCTGCGCGGCACGTCAACGTGTCTGTCTGTTCTTCGGATTGAATAAAGCGTGACTGACGTCATCGATACATGAATTTTAGTGGTCTTGGCGGAGGTTAAGGAGAGTCAAGTAACGCGCCATGTGCCACTGTTCTTCGGATTGAATAAAGCGTGACTGACGTCATCGATACATGAATTTTAGTGGTCTTGGCGGAGGTTAAGGAGAGTCAAGTAACGCGCCATGTGCCGCTGTGTGTGCTGATTGTGCACACGCGAAAGTTTCTCACATGAAATAATTATGACGCTTCTGCGAATAGGTCAAGAGTTGCTTCTCTGGTGCGCGAGAAATGATTTGCGGAAGTGAGTGGAATGGTTGGGGAGTTAGGTGACTGATGTGCACACGCGAAAGTTTCTCACATGAAATAATTATGACGCTTCTGCGAATAGGTCAAGAGTTGCTTCTCTGGTGCGCGAGAAATGATTTGCGGAAGTGGGTGGAATGGTTGGGGAGTTAGGTGACTGCATTCTGCAATCGGATTAAGAAATCGAGCCGGCTGGATATTGCATTTTTGATCGGGCCGGCGCCGCGCGCGGAAACACAGTGAAAGAAAGCCTCGCATGGCTTTCCTATTGGATTGAATTATTAAATTCAATTTTTTCGAGTAGAGAAAAGATCGGGCCGGCGCCGCGCGCGGAAACACAGTGAAAGAAAGCCTCGCATGGCTTTCCTATTGGATTGAATTATTAAATTCAATTTTTTCGAGTAGAGAAAGATTTGAATCATTAAGCCACACCAAGGCCATCAAGAGCGACTCACTCGTGCAGCTTCTCTCTGACTCGCGGTCTATTCATTTGTCTTATTATAACCGAATTATTCTACTATAGAAATAAATCATTGTGATAAAAATAGATATCACTCGTGCAGCTTCTCTCTGACTCGCGGTCTATTCATTTGTCTTATTATAACCGAATTATTCTACTATAGAAATAAATCATTGTGATAAAAATAGATAAATTAATATAGCTTCAAATATTTATTTTCATTGTTCCAAGTCGATCTTGAGGAATTTTCATCGGAGAATGATAAAAAATTATTCATTAAAAATATCTACGTGTTGAAAAATAGATTTAAACTGATTTAAAGGTTTTTTTTTTTT